>JADGMU010000134.1:0-82634 GCA_016920895.1 Vaccinium myrtillus | reverse complement strand
ATAAAAATGATAAAAAATAAAAAATAAATAAAATTCTAGTAATTGTAAAAAAAAATATTGATTTTTCTTGAAGATTTTTGAAATTTTCAAGTCCTCAAACAAAAAACAATTTGGAACAGAAAGTATTAGTTTTAGGTCCTCTTTAATTTGATTCCAAAGAAAACAATGAACAAAAATACTTTATTTTTTATCCAAAAATTGTACGTCTTTTTTCATCTAGGGATATCATATTGGGACGGAAGGAGTACAACAATAACAGAGACTTTCGTTAAACAACGCCACCCTGAATTTAGTTTCTGGCTCTGTCATTGTTCCGAATACCCTGTTTGATAAGTAATACGTTTGCCTACTTGTAGACATTTTTTGGGCAAAAATATGTGTAAACTTTCGGTGATTTCACAGATGTGCTGTTTGCAATACTGGGGGTTGGTCGTAAGCGCCGGTATCATCCAATGCTTGTTTCAGAACTAGAAAGTCAGGTGCCCGCAGACCTGACTTAATCGAATTGTGAATCATGCACTGACATTTTCAAATTCTCTGGATGATGTAACAGTGCTGTTCCAGAACATAATTGTGAATTTGTGATTGACAAGGGATAAATTATGGTTATTCTGGTTTCGTCTATGCTATGCGGTAATCTTTGTACTTTTGGTATTTTTTAAAAATAGTTGATAGTTGTTTATCTTTGTTCGGTGTAGAGCCAGGTAGTAAGAAATGTGCTGCAAAAAAGTCAACCTCAGAGTTGGGCGATGAATTAAGCTCTGGAAAAAAACGTGGTGTTAGATCATTTGCACAAAAGGCGAAGTGGTGGCTATTCATAAATGAAGAACTACTTGGATTTCTTCTTTCCAAAAGCATACGCAAGTAGAATATCTTCTTTGTCGGAATCATTCAGTTCTTTATTTATGAATCACCTCTTCGCCTTTGGTGCAAATGATCCAACACCACGTTTTTTTAAATGTGATGTCATTTTAAAAAAAAAATTACTTTGTTGGGTTTTCTGACCGTTCAGAAATTTCCCTTTTCAGTTCTCATTTCACACGCTATTTCATTGGTTTGCACAAGGGCATTTTGGTCTTTTTAGTTTATGTTGAAGATGTTGTGTGCTTTACACGCTTTCTACTTTTTAAGTCATTTTAATAGTTGTGACATTAATAAATCCGGCAACTTATGTTTGTGTATCACAACACAACAAAAATTATAATAGAACCAGTCGCAGTTTCACTGGATACAATCTCTTTACTTAGCAAACTACGACATGCGTAGCACGTCGGGATAACACTAGTACGAAATGAAAGACGCACGCACCCTCGACAAAATTGGATACTACTCGATCAATTGTAGTCTGGTATAGCAAAAGAAATTCCCGATAGTGATGCACTGAACCTGAACGAACATATGTTCGAAGAAACACGAGGCCTTAGAAAGACTTTGGTTTAGGATTTGACTGTTACCTGCATACTATCAATTCATATGTTAGACAACCCACGCGAATTTTGTCCCCTCAAGCCCTCATTGTCAAAGTTGGGGAATTTTCAACCATGAACCCCTTTTGTGTGGATATTTTTCAAAGCTGGTTCCACCAGTGTTTGATGGGCATGTGGAGTAGTAGTATTTTTTCAAAATGGACCCCATACTATTGTGGGCCGTAGCTTCATTGGAATCAAACTGCACTATAAAGACGACACACTAAGGACAAAAACGACAATTGTTTTAATTTGGATATCAAAGAGTGATTATTCAATGCTCAACACCACATGTGGTGCGCGCGGGGCTTTTTACACCACACATTCGTGTGAGTCATACACTTAGTAGTGAAATCCACGCCAATATGTAGTAGAGAAGACTCTTAGAGAACCACGCGGTACTCCAAAAACAAATAATAATTTTCTTTTGTCAAACAAGTGAATTCTGTCTTTGAGCCAAAAGTCCAACTCTTGGGGCCGAACACATTAAATTGGTTGAAAATGAGTGGCATTCTTATAAAATTTTCCCATGATAGTACCAGATAATTGTTTAAATCGATCTAACAAACAGCTGTATATAGAAAAACTACACACTAGAAATCAGGAGAATGGATTGAAATCTGCTAAGTACAAAAAATTAATAACACTTGGGGTTTTTTTTAGCGTAACGACAGAGTTACCTTATTGTTGTATGAAATTGAAGTCGGATTTTAGGGTTTTTGAAGCTGTGAGAGTTTGGAAACTGCAGTGATCAAAACCTTCAATCCAGGTTAGATCATCGAAGAAAACGATCAACATGTTGAAAAGTAATTAAGCTTGACTTTTGTATTTCCCACATGGGAATATCAAAGTCAAAGATCGGATATGCATTGGAAGATTTTGTGAAGACTTTGGAAGAGGAAGAGTTCAATTTGAAATTGAAGACGGCCGCCGCATTTCACACAGAAGTGTTCACACCCATTTGTATGCCTATATAAAGATGTACTTGTGAGTGTTGAAAAGTATGAGTGGTAGAGATAAAAGAACACTAAAGTGTTCTTGAGAGATTGAGAGAACCCCAATGGGGGTTTCTCCCCACATACAGTGGGAGAGAGCAAATCATGAGTGAAGTGATTTGAGATTGAGGTTGAGTAAAACTCCCTCCTTGTATTTGTATCTACCCCATATAGTGAAATACTCTCCTCCCGTGGACGTACCTGATTTTGGGGAACCACGTAAAAATTATTGTGTATGTGTGCGCGTGTTTGTGACGCTTCCGCTATTATCAGTGTCTCTCTACCATTCCAACACAACAGTGGAAATTGAAGTGATGGTGAGAATGAATCTTTTATGTTTCCAGGCCAGAGACAACGACGATTATGGAGGCTATCGTGACGATATTAGGGAGGCAACCGAAAAAAAAGCAGTTTAATTAGGCTAAAATAATTATGCACAGTAACGTTTTGATCTCTAGTTATTTTTTCCTAGACGACATTTACGTAAAATTAGAGTGCATTTGAGACCAAATCTAGCAACAAATCAGCTCTTGTTGAAAAAGAGTTTACTAGGGTATTTGTTTCTTTTTTTATTTTTATTTTTTGCTGTAGGGCATTACGGGTGCAGAACTTTTTTGCACAAAAAATGTACAACGGCTTTTGGGGCCCACTTTTGGGTCCTACACGAATAATCCGAACCGTTAAATAATTTAAAAATATTTTTTCCTAGGGCCTTGCAAAAAAATCAGCTCAATTGGATCCAAAACTCCAAGTTTTCGTATGGGATCCAAAAGTGGGCCCCAAAAGCCGTTGTACATTTTCTGTGCAAAAAACATTTTGTACGCATAGGTTTACTGTTTTTTGTGGCACATATTCAGAGACAAAACAAGTTTTGTTTCAAAAAATTTGTCCCCAAAAGGTGTAATTTTGTGTTGTAGATTTAGAATGACGAATGACAAAAAAAAAAAAAAAAACTCTAGCGTTGACCCCAAGTCCAGGTCTTGTTGGTGCCAAAGTCGTTAAATTGGTAGGAAAAAAAATTGCCATGTTGTACACGTTAGACCAAGTGCAACAGATGACTCAAATATAATATATGGGGGAGAAGTAAGAGAGAGACAAGAGAGAGAGAGAATAAAAAAAGAAAAAAAAAAAGAAAAAGCTACAGCAAAGAGGGGAAGGGAGAGAGAGAAAGAATAAAAAAAATGGGTAGGGAGTGAATAGTGCCTCCCTAAATGGGGGGGATTTTAGGGAGGTACTATTCACTTTTGTATTTTAGGGAGGGGTTTAGGGAGTCTCTTGGAGGCTAGTTTTGGAGTTTGGCTCCCTAAAATAGGGATGGGAGGGGGATAGAGAGCATTGTTGGGGATGCTCTTATTTGGCTATAAAAGGGTGATCCCTAATTGCCCTTTCCTTATACTGAGAAAAATTGGTTTAAGCAAGCTCCTTATTGTTTTGCAAGTCCTTTTAATCTCTATCATTCTCTTGCGTTTTCAGATGCCTGCTAGGGAACTGGTCGAGACTTCCAGCACTCCAAGTTCTAGTAAGTTGACACAGTCGATCGACGACTCCTCCCAGGAATTGGCCATGTGGTCAAGTCTTGGAATTAATTAAAATTTTACTCCCTAATTAGTTCCTACGTTCAAAATCTCCGTTATTCATTTTGATGGCACTAGACTACATAGGGCTTTGTCCTAACTTTAATCAAATATTTTTTTGGGACCCGGGGGTGGCACGTGCTATCCCACCCCCCTTCAAGCTTCCGTCCCTGACAAAAGTATTACTTGTGGGTGTCTTTGAAAAATAAATGGATTTATATTTTGTTTTCTTCCATGAAATTTATTTTTAAAGTTGGTTACACTAATTTGAAGGAATTGATTGAAAAATAAATGGATTTATATTATACGACTGACATATATTTTGTGCGGTTCAGACAGATCATGATTCTACGAAGGACCTTACTGACTATCATGACTACCGCCACGCTTGACGTGGATGATTTTGCTTAACAAATTGAAGCTTAGTTTGGAACAAAGAGGTTGGAGGGGTGGACAGACATATGAGATGTCCCCAAGTTCGCATTCGAATCTTGTTACTGCAAGCTACTACACTATTTTCTTTTTTATTATCGACCTATCAGCTGGTAAAAAGTAAAAATAAAAACATGATCTTACTCTATTTATGAAAAAATAAATGCTGTTGTATAAGTAAAATATTGTAATGATTTCAATGAAAAGACTTATCAAAAATGTTGAAGTTACGTTATTCAAATATTGTTTCGCATGAAATGCAAGTCTGGAAATTAAAATATTCTGCTAAGAAAAAAGAAAGAGGGTGCAAAGTATAAATTTTTGATAAATTAAACTTCTAGCCTGAATATCAAATAGATGATAGTATTAATTTTTTTTTATAACTCAGTATTTGACCTAATTACGATTTGACTAATTGCAAAAATATCCCACTTGCTAGAAGCCCAATTAAGGGTTAGTTTTTGTTACGGTATTTTTGACTAAATTAAAGTTGTGAAAGCAAATAGTCATTCTCCTCACATATAAGTCAACTCATTTAAAAATTTGTATTCTAAAAATACCAAAAATACAAAAAATACTCTAGCGGAAACGCACTCTAAAACCGAGATAAAGCCGGTGTAGACGGGTCACACTCATGAATTACTAGCATAGAGAATTTATGTGCGAGTCGAACTCTAAAATTAAAGCCTTTTTAAAGTCATTGGTTGTTAGAACTCTGCATTGAGCTTTCCATGGTTTGAAACTTGAGTTAGTTTTGACAAGATGTAAAGGTATTGAATGATTTGAAACTTGAGTGAGTTTTGACAAGATGTAAAGGTATTGAATGGTTTGGATGGGGCTATGGCCCCCTCATAAGTTTTCACCCCGGCCCCAAAAACCATGGGTCCCACCTCTAATCCCCCGTTTGGCAACACCACAAAGCAGCCGAATAAGTTTTCACCCCATCTTCCATTATACCCCTGCAAGGGCCTTCTCCCAGATAACTTTTGGGCTGCCCTCACCCTCCCCAAAAGTTATACGGGTGTAGATGGCTGAGTTTTTTACTAATACGCCCCTCCTTATCCGCCTCCCCCAACTGATATTCAACAAAAAATGGCCGGATTATTTACCTGATTATGGTTCAGAAATTATGTTCCAAAGGTCAGTTTTTCACACCTAAATACTATCGAGGGCCGTGTGCTATTGTATCTTGAAGTATTCGAAGGTTCATGCAATCTCTGTGTTAATCACTCAACTTTAAGATGTTTACTTCATCAACTTTCATCTTCGAGTTTAATCCCTTTCGTGGAGTTTGAAAGGTACTTCTGGAAGGCTCGTGAATTCAAGAATCGGCGATCATGCAAAGGTATGGTGTACGTGGATTCGGCAAATAGTTCTTAGGACTCGTGGTGAAGATACACGGTCAATTGATAAGAATACTTGCAATCGTACAATATTTTAGTGCATGATTCCTTCCCGTGGTTGTTTCCCATTTAGGGTTTCCACGTAAATCTTGTGTTCCGTGCAATCGTTCTTAGTTGCGTGTGATCGGTTAATCTAGTACGGGCTAAAACTTAATCCTTGCAGTGGTTTGGGAATTTCAATTGTTATTGGAACATTCTATCAAACACATAGTAGGCAAATCACAGGGAAGCACTCTAGTTCAAGTTTGCATGGGGGATATGTTGCCCTCATCAGAAACTAGTTGTAAACATAAGCAATAAACTAATAGTGAAGTTGAAGCAAAACCCATCGTCTATGCTTTGCCGAGAGAGAGAGAGAGAGCCAACCACAGTTTGATTTGTGGTTCGTTTAGTTGAAGCAGAACCCACCGTCTATGCTTTGCGCACACACACACACACACACAGAGAGAGAGAGAGAGAGAGAGAGAGAGAGAGAGAGAGAGAGAGAGAGAGATGCATGTTAGCGGTGAAAGAGATGGATGTTAGTGGTGAGAGAGAGAGGAGATGTGAATGTTGAAAAAAACTGAGTCCACAACCTAATTTTGCCCTGCTCCATTACATATATAAGGCGGGGCGTATGATTATTTTTACGTCATTTAGTTAACAAATGTTAACAGAAGGGGTGACAGTGATCGGTAATGATAGTTTAGGGGGTGAAGTTGATTGGTTTTATAGTTGAGGGGTGAAAGTGACTATAAGTCATAGTTTAGGAGGTGTCATCAATTAAATTAAGCGGATAACTAAATTATGGCTTAAAATACTAGGCATTTCTTTCAAGTGAGTACCAAATAAGAGCATCTCCAACATATATTTCAAAAATTGGTATCAAAGGTGTATTTTGCTTCCTTATTTTCTGTTTTGAAATTCCGCTAGATTTCATAAATGGAAATGACTTTCACACCTCCTAATTTTGATAACTACGCCTTCTTTTTTGTCTTGTTGTGGAATTTAATTTTATGCGTAAAAGTTTCACTACAACATAAAAAAGGGGGTGTGGAAATCACTAGCCTTCATAAACTTTGTTGGTAATTTCCTTTTCAGTTTAATTTTCTAGCTTGATATATAGCGTATTCCAATAAACTTTTCAATCTTCAAATTGCTTTTGGGTCTTGCTATAGTTAGCCCAATAGCAAGCCCACCGGTCTTACAATAAGTATACAAGAAGTATAGAAAAAGACAATAAATTACATAGTTCGGTGCGTATTTAAGCCTTATTAATACATTTACACTAATTTTTATACATTTTTCACACATATTTTTAACCCTGAGATTAACGTACGTACTGAGTCTTTTTTACTCCCTTGTCCCAAATTGTTGGTCCTACTTTGGGAATCCAACTTTTTATGAAAAATACGGAAGAAGAAAAGAAGTACACACTTTTCTTTGACAACTTTTTAAAATGACCATATGTTTTGGGACAGCCAAAAAAGAAAAATAGAACCAACAATTTGGGACGGAGGGAGTAGCATTTCCCATTGCGTTTAAATGTATGATCTGACATTTGAAGTATGTTAGAGCATCTCCAACCAATCTTCAAATCTTCAAAAATGAAGAACAGAAGCTACATATCAAGGAGAGATTTTGGCCATGTTCGGTTGGGAGCTTTGCTGCGGTTTTGGCCCCATTTTAGTTTTGCTTACATCATCATTTCCCTCATTTCTCTCTCTATCTCTCTCCACTTATTTTTTTTTTTTGATCAGCAAAAGAAAATTTATAGATGAAACTCGATAAGGGTACATCGAGAAGAGAGAGGGAAATTCAACCGAGGTTGAAAGAAAGAAAAAAAGGAATACAGCTAAAACAAAAAACGACAAAAAAAAGCAGTCAAAGCAAAAACTCCCAAAGAGCCCAAAACCAACCAAGCACCGCCAAAAGATTATACCCAGCCCCTATGAACCAACAAACCAACCGACTTCAATCCTTACCACACCCAAACATCGCTGTGACCCTCCAACAAAAACAAAAGATCCTTTATCTCTCAATAGGTTTCCTCCCATTTCCTAGCCATTTGAGAGTATGCTTGCAATTCTTCATCAATCATTTTCATTAAGAGTAGTTCATCTCCTGGACGAAGATTTACTGCAAGATTATTTCCAGTGGCCATTGTTGCAATAGTTTCTTCCTCTATCCTTTTCTCGGTGCTGCTTACTTCCTCTTGAGTCCTATGCATGGATCCAGATTCGGAGAGCCCACAATCCACCAAAGAAGGAGGCCCCGGGCCAAGAAGAGACTTATCATTTGAACTTGAATGCTTCGAATCCAGCTTTAACCTCCTCGAGCGGCTCTCTTTTTTGTCCAAGCAAAGAGGCTTGGAAAAAAGAGTTGCTTTCGTGAGGGAAAGGTCTCCGAAAGGAGATAGATTTCTGCACCCCTTGTTTTGTCCGGATTTTCTTCTTACGGCGCTTGAGTTCCACGTAATTAATAAGAGGATCAAAGCAGAAATAAGATCCAATGAATGGCAATCATTTTCATTGTCGTCTCCTGATTGAATAGGTCACTATCTTCAGAGTTCATGCTAAACCCAAACGATTTAACCCCTATGTCTTTGCCACTGAAGGATTGGGCAAAAGACTCCATCACCAACGAGTCTAAACCCACCAACGAGCCTAAACTATGAAGAGAATTTGAAACCTCTTCAGATTGTTTTTCAAAAGTATGATCCTCCTTTGGGACATATGGAACCTGTGAAAGCTGGTCTTGATTAACATCCACGGAGTCTATCCCAAACACATTGGCATTCTCTCAAAGAAAATTGCTAGATTCCACCTTTCGAAAGAAGCTTCCTCCTCGATTCGACAAAATAACTTATCCCATCTACAACTAGTTCAACGACCCCTTCTATCCTATGTGTTTGGTCAAGAGCAATCAAAAATCCGCCCTTTTCGTATGAACCTCCATGCAAGGTGTTCTCGTCCACCTTAAGAAAGTCTCCCGATATTGCCAATTTCTTTAAAAGTTTGTGAGGACTAAGCGCTAAGTGGCATCCCGGCAAGAGAGATCCAAACAAATCTCTCCTCATTGGCATGCTCTCCGTTCCCAAGATTTGATATCTTCGAACCAATTCAACACCCATTTTTCTTTTAAAATCATATCTCTAATACCTTCATTGGCAAAAGTAATAACAACATACCTTCCGCCAATCGCTTTAATTTGGACGTCATGAACTTTCTGAAAATTAAAGACACACTCCAGATCTTTTGCAGAAAGGAGCTTTCGGATCTTCGCTATGGCGCTCCTGTAGAGCCATCCATTTCCAATAGAGAGGCATTGAATTCTTTTCCTAGCATTTTGCTCTCCAGGGCGTTCCACCCCTCTAGTGACTTGTGCGTAAGTTTTCTTGACTTTGAGAAATCCCTGCTGCGAGTAATCCAAGTTCTGACCCAACACATTTGCTTTTGATCCCTGTTCGTTATTGTGCTCCATTCCGGCTTTAAGAATAACACCTTCTCTATTAGAATGAGACGAAATGGGCCTATTCCTTTTAGCCTCAAAGGAAGCAAGCTTAACAAAAAGTTTCTTATCATCAAGCCATACGCCGTTAGTCCGAAGAATGGCTAAGTCAGCCGAGACAGGACAATCGTACCTAATGAAGCCAAATCTATTACCCGTGGCTTTGCTCCTTTTCTCCGGAATGAAGACATCTTTGACAACCCCGAATTTATTGAACATCATCTTCAACCATGACTGACTAGTGTCTTCGGGAAGGTTATCCACAAAAAGGGAAATAAGAGGCTTTCTGGAATCGATAACACCTCCAAGTCTCGAGTGTTTGTGGATGACACCTCCAAGTCCCGAATTTATTGAACATCATCTTCAACCATGACTGACTAGTATCTCTCTCCACTTATTACACCTGCTTACATCATCAAAACTAAACTAAACTAAACTAAACTAAAATGCCTAACCGAACATGGCCTTTGTAATTTATACCCCTCTTCTTCAAAAAATTGTACTTTTTGGAGGGACCCATCATCCTTTTTGTCACATCCATTCTTCAAATGTAGATTTGAAACATGTATGTGACAAAAAGGAGGATGGGTCCCTCCAAAAGGTATAACTTTTTGAGCAAAAGAGGGTATAAATTGTAAAATCTCTCCTTAATATGTTACTTCCGTTCTTCATTTTGGAGGAAAAAGAATGCATTGGAGATGCTCTTAGTCATAAGTATGGAGCGAGAGCGAGAGAGAAGATTTGAAATCTGTTTGAAGTATGTTAGTCATATGTCAGAGATAGAGCGAGAGAGACTAAACGCAAACCTAATCCGCATTATCGAGCAACGCCACATTCCATTCATCCAAAAGTGTTTTTAATGGTTTGGATTTGCGAATACTTTTTTACTGGTCAAAATGTACTCTTACCGGTGAGAAAGCTTCAGCGAATCCGGACTATTAATTTATGAGATTGACAGCTGTGATATTTGCGGCACGGTGCAACACACTAAGTGTTAGTGCGCCACAAGGTCCCCTTCCCACCTTTCACATATTTTAATACATTTTTTAATCCTGAAGGATAGTTCGGTGAGTTGATTTTAGAATTTTCCTTTCATTCATATTTCCAAGTCTGGAACAGTTCCCCTGCCACCATGTCAAAAGCCTCAGGGGAAAAATCACAAGCTTCCAAACTGGCAGTTAGAGTTCAAAGACTTTGATGCACAGGAAGACTTTGCGCAAGGGCCGTGGTGCAAGTTGTAAAAACAAATGGCACTGCAGGAAAATTGACCCGCAGCGACAAGAAAAAATTGTCACTAAACAGTAACAAAATTACTATGCAAATGTACATTTGCGTACGTTGAATGCTCGGACAGTTTATCTTATTGTTCAAAAGTATTTTCGACAGTTCGGATTGGTCTTTACTCTTAGACCAGTAAGAATTAACTTTTACCGGTGGGTGTTTAAAATCCGAACTGTTGATTTCTTGGAACGAACGATTAAGATTTGTTTGTGTATTTTGCGTACACATACGTCAGTACGCATAGCCAGACTCAAACAGGAAACTTAGAAGAAATGTCACTCAAATATTTTATCAAGATATGTTGTCACAATCTGATCAAAAAAAAAAAAAAAAGATATGTTGTCACAAGGATATAACTTAAAGTGTATTGCTAAAAGTAAATAGAAAATGTTAACATATGCGTAGTAGGCTTATGTTAAGACTTAAAAAATGTGTTAAAATATGTGAAAAGTATTTAAAAGTAGGTGAAAGTATATTGGAAAGAGTAAAAAGTGCACTGAAGTTGTGTTTTTGTTTTTTGTATGCCTATTGACACACACAATAGCAAAACCCTGTAGTGGACCCTATATTTACTCAATCAAATACACCCATTATTACATAAAAACATTCTCTCTTTTCCCTTATTTTTCTCCCTCTCCCTTTCTCAACAATGTTTTCAAAATAAAAATGTTAGAGGCACAACAAAATGGACAGGAGGCAAAAAACGACATCGTTTTGAGACCCGTAGTTAAAAAAAAAAAAATCGAGAAAAGTTGAACCCTCTCGTCCCCTCATCTTCCTCCTTCTCCTAGATCTCCACTCGTCTCCACTCCACCGGCCACCCCATCTCTGGCCTCCCTCGTCTCTGGCGACACCCCTCTCTGACGTACCCCTCTCTAGCGACCCCTTAAGCTCAAATTTTGATGTACAAGTCTAGGCACTTATTTAACAAAATAGCATCATACCCATCTTTCTCACTACGAGTAAAATCCATCCCCTATGGTAATCATTCAGAACATTGTAAATACGCAAATGCAATCAAAATTTTGATTGAATTGGATTTTGATTGAATTGGATTTAAAAAAGGTCATTGATCAAGACACTGTTTCATTAAGTAAATGAGTTCGTAAGTTCGATCAAGTGTGTACAGGACCCGAGTAACTTTATTCTTGATATGAATTATCTTATATATATAATGTAAAAGATCGATGACTTCAATAGAAAAAAATGCCTGAGATGGGGTATACATAATAAGAATTCATTGTCTCGGGGTGCATTAAATGCGCATTCCCAACTGGTTTTTAAATATATTTAGTGCTGCATTATTTAAAAAAAAAAAGAAGCTTTTGCCGACTAAAAATTAGTAGGTGAAAGTGGCGAGATTTTGCGGGAATTTAAACAATTGGCGAAATTGTTGGCGGGTACGATTAATACCCGACTAGTTAATTGGTAGGCAAATGGAAGAATCGAGTTTCAACTTAACCTAAGCTTTCAAAGTGGAGAACCCAGAAACAAAACCTTTACTCTTACTTCTCCTTTTCCACCGCCAAATCCAACTGGATTGAGAGATCACCCAAGTCGGTCATCCCCACAGCTCCACCCCCAAGTCGGATAATCTATGCTTCTCCGTCCGTCCACTGCTCCCATTCCGATCCAATTTTGCTTCTCTGTCCGCCCATTGCTTCCATTCCGATCACTCTGCGATCGTGTCTGACTCTCTGGTAATCACGTGTCTCTGCTGATTGCTCGTGCTCGTCCCTCTCCCTCTCTCTCTCTCTCTCTCTCTCTCTCTCTCACACACACACACACACACACACACACATACATTTACAGCGGTGTTTATTTTGTTTTTCCCCTTTTCATCAACAGATCTCCGATTGCAACTTATTTGGGAAAGTCGTGAAGCGGCCCGTTGGTTTTTCCCCGTTTGAGTCTGCTCTGTCTCCTAAGGTCATTTTCATTCTCATTCTCCGTTTGTTTTAACTGAAACACCCATTTTGGTTATTTCAGTGTCACTTTCTTTTTTCTCATTTGAATGGATTTTCCAAATTCTTATTCCAAATACACCTCGACATGTTCCTTATACATGCTAAAAGTTAAATACAACTTGATATATTCCAAATTATTCATTAGTATGAGCAAGCTCTTAGGTTGAACCCATCAAGTATGCAAGAATGTGTATAAATAGATGAACATTTTGTATATTTCTGTTACTTGATTGCATCACACTTCCACATGTTGAGACCATACCAGCCGAAAATCATTAAGGGGTTGTGATTGGATGAATTTAGCATATGACAAGTGTTCTTTCGTCCACATTTTGTTTCCCTTGTTCTTTTTGCTTTGGGCCCTTGCTCTATTATTGTTATGAAACTACTTGTTATCCACTTGCCCATACGTATCCATATGACTATTGGGCCCTTTTTGGTGGCCATTCTAGAGGGGGTTTGGGACTATTATGGTTGTGGGCCCATAGCAATAGTATGAACTTAGTCGCATACTCATTAAGTAGTACCCTTCGCTTCTGCTCTCAATCCTCGCTCTGCGCTTGAGCTCCTAATTCTCGGTCTCTCGAGTTTTAGTAGTTTGTTATCTTTTGAAAGAAATTTTTCACACTCGCGCTCGCGTTCCCACTCATGTATCTGGACACGCGTTATGTGACTTGGAGTACGTCTACATCTTGCAAAGTTAGTCCATAAAAACTTGAACACTTCTTACCTAAATTCTGATTGCATCAAATTAAAGAGTTCTAAATTTGGGGGAAAAAAAATAAAGAAATTATACATGGGGTACTTCACCGTGTTCGTGCTTCAGCACAGAATCCCGTTAAGGGTCCCATTTCCTGGCGGGGCAACCCGGAGGCGCATGGAGAGAAGTTCTTCTCTCTCATGTCATTTATCTGTGTTTGCATCCATGTATAGCGGTGTCACTTTGTCGGCTGATATTCATTCACAGATCTTAGCCTCACCTTTGTTTCGGTAACATTCAGTGACGGTTTCGATTCTTATATTAATGCAAGTATTTACATATTTATTGTTGATTTGATGAAGTTGGGTTAATACTTTGTTTTGGTTTGCGTGAGGGGTTTCATCGAGTAGGAAATGTGGTTTCGATTGTTGAGATTTCTTTTGTTTCATGTTTCCTCTCAAATATGATCATACACTCTCTCTAATGACTGAGTTTGAAATTCTCAAGTTAAAAAAGGAAAAAGAACTTCTGTCTTGAGTCTTCTGAGGTTAAACCAGGTCCTAGAGGTGTCATGAGTCCTGAGCCTTTCATTTCGCATACTAGTCTACCTGGCTAGCTTCTGTACTTTTCATACCATATCTACAGTTACCTCTATGTTAACCTTAGCAAAACAAGAACAAAAAATAGACGAACGAAGGCAAAACAAGAAATTCACTACAGAGACATAAAATGCCCATGTAGTGCAGGGAAAATATTATCAAGGTTGAGGAGGATCCCTTTTGAAATGTGCAATAGTTAGCACCTACACTTGTCGTATTCGAAGCTATTGTGTAGTATCTGTGGTTTATATGATAATTGGTGGCTGTTTTATGTATTTTACTTAGAATTGAGACAATGTTCAAGTGGGTAAAAACCGACTGCTCATTGTTTTCATAGTACAAGTTGAACAGTTGCCTTTGACATCCAGTTAGCAGTCTTCACCAGAGAACTTCCTCGGGTTATGATCGTTCAATGCAAGATAATACAAAGCTTCATCTATCCTAGGATTCATCTAGAGTTACTGTAGATGCTCTTACGGTCCTCTAAGAAAGTTCAATGTAATATCATACAAGTATTTAAAGTGAAGAAGCTCCTAGTGTGCGTCCTGAGATCAAAATGTGTGCAAATAGTTAAATTTGTAGAAATACAGCTGCAGATCCAGAATGCTAAGAGGACAATCTTCAGGAATTCTAGTCTAACATGCTCTCTTGATTCTGTTGTTTATGATATTTGGTGGAAAATGAACCAAAGGGTTTACAGATTTGGATCTATTTGTTCTTACTGAATATGCTAGAAATACTATAACGGTGGATTTATTTATTTATTTTTTTAGAGATCGACGCTTTAATGGAGTATCCCGTTGTTTTACTTTTGGTTATTAACTATGAAGATAAAAGCTGGAATTTCGTTGACGATTCTACATGCTTGGATGTTTTTTGGTTATCCGTTTGTTGAACTTGAACTTTTAAGTAATTTGTGGTGTAAGGGTTTGGATTTTTATTTGCCCCTTGTAATGCTTAGACGTGTTATTATTTTAAGATTTCCGAACTTGGATCCAAGTTGTTTTCTAAGTATTGGGCACCTTTACTTATTAAAGTTAGGACTTATTTCTACAAATTTATTTGTTTAGTACTAATTATAATATGATGGCAGGAAATCAGTTGGGGAAACAAAATTGGGATTTAAACACCATTTGGGTACAAACTAATGCAAACAATTACTCCCTCCGTCCCTTTTTAAATGTGTTGCTTCGTAAATCCAACTTATTAAAAAAACATCATCATTACACCTTTCACATCAACTTTTTCACTTTCCACATCAACTTTTACCTCCACTTTCCAAAATTATCCTTCACCCTTACCCATTAACTTTTTACCCACTAACTTTTCAAAAGAGCAAAATGATAATTCTACAAACTTTTACCCATTAACTTTTCAAAACACACACTTATTAAGGGACAGCCCAAAATGGAAATGTCAACACTTAAAAAGGGACGGAGGGAGTACCAACTAAAAATTTAGTAGGTGAAAGTATGGCATTTCCCGACCAGTTTTTTAGTAGGTCAAAGTATGGCATTTCCCAACCAGTTTTTTTGTAGGTGAAAGTATGTCATTCCACGACCAGATTTTTAGTAGGTGAAAGTATGGCATTCCCCGACCAGTTTTTTAGTAGGTGAAAGCCTATACATTTCCCGACTAAAAAGAAATACCGACCACGTTTTTGGTTGGGAACGGTAGTCGGCAAATGAACCACCTAGGGCGACTAAATACTTTTTAGTCGGAAAGTATCTTCGCTGACAATCATTACCCGACAAAAATTGCCGACTAAAAAACTGGTCGGGGAAACCTTTTGCCGACTAAAATGGCTACCATCGCCGACTAAACCGTTAGTCGGGATTTGTGAAATTTGTTGTAGTGACTATTCAAAAGCATCATTGAGAACTAAGTTAATAGTAATACATGATATTGGAGTTTCTAGAATGAACATTTTATGCTCATCAAACCCCTACCGAGTGAATTTTTTTTAACGTTACTCCCTCCGTCCCTTTTTAAATGTGTTACTTCGTAAATCCAACTTATTAAAAAAACATCATCATTACACATTTCACATCAATTTTTTTCTCCACTTTACACTTTTCACATCAACTTTTACCTTTACTTTCCAAAATTATCCTCCACTTTACCCATTAACTCTACCCACTAACTTTTCAAAAGGGCAAAATGATAATTGTACAAACTTCTACTCATTAACTTTTTAAACCACACACTTATTTAGGGACAGCCCAAAATAGAAATGTCTACACTTAAAGAGGGACGGAGGGAGTATTGTTTACTTTTGTTTTTTGTTTTTTTTCCTTTTGGGTGATCAACATTATTATACACTTGTTGATATATCATTCTTTTCGGTAATTGCCTAGGGTCCAAACCAAATCAAATTGAGCCTTTTGTCCCAATTATTTGGGGTCAGCTATATGAATGCTTTTTCTCCAATGAGCTCTGTCAGGGGCTACTTGTTCACTCAAATCCATTATACTCATATCTTTGCGCACAACTGCATAGTCAATTTAGGTTTTCCCCTCCCCCTAATTAGTTTGAAAAGTCTTTGAATTCTTTTTGTGGTCCAAGTCTTCTTAGTTTGGAGAGTTGTGATCTTTCCAAATCTCAACCACAACAAATTAACACGAGCATATACAAAGAAAGAAGCTTAAACAATTCAAGAAATAGAAACCATATTGTTCGCAGTTTGCCGAGAAACTTCTTAGTTGTGGTAAGTCTTCTTAGTTTGGAGGGTTGTGATCTTTCCATATTATTCTCAAACACCACAAATTACAAAAAATTCCCCTTTGGCTGCTGCACGAGCACATTTACTAGTTGCTTAAGATGGGAAAAAATAAGTCTTGCGATCGAGGTTTCAAACTTCAATAATGCGTACTTCTTTGGTCTATTCCAATGCACAAGCCAACCGCGACCACCACGTACAAGAAGATACAAAATATATACAAGAAAGAAGCCAAAAACAAGACTAGAATAAAAGGGAAAAAAGGTCCAATGACGTTTTTTTATTTTTTTATTTTTTTTGTTGGGCCAAAAAAATAAATAAAAATAATCACCATCCTGGAATATCTACAATGATGAAAAATTATTTGGTGGTTTTGGGGCACCACCACGTTGTGCCTCAACATTCTTCTCTACTACACATTTCTGTTGGGGTCCATACTAGATATCACAAAAATGTGTGATGGAGAAGGGTGTTGAGGCACCACGTGGCGGTGTCTCTGGGCCAACAAATAATTGCTCATACAATAACCCACAATCCACGTTATTTCCTTTTCTTTCCACTTGGAAGAGGAAATAAAGAGCACCCGAAAATCAAACCACCAAAACAGACCTAAACACAATGCCCAGCCTATTCTTCTTTCTTTCTCTAGTTCTCTCAGCCGTTTTGGTGTTTTTCCCACCTCCTTCCACCGCTCAACCACCACATAGTCCCGAAGTCGAAGCGCTTCTCCGGTGGAAACAAAGCCTAGCCAACCAAACAATCGTCAGCTCATGGATTTTCAACCAAACAAATGGCAACTCTTCAGCTTCAAGCCCATGCAACTGGCGTGGGATTTCATGCAACACTGCAGGAAATGTAACCGGGCTAAACCTTGCCTACACAGGCCTACAAGGTACTCTCGACCATTTGAACTTGTCATATTTCCCTCTCCTCCTCCGTCTCGACCTCAAATACAACCAACTCAACGGTACCATACCCACCAACATCGGCATGTTGTCAAACCTTGAGTATCTTGATCTCTCCACCAACTCTTTCTCGGGAACAATCCCTCTTTCTGTCGCGAATCTCACTAAGGTTGTTGAGTTGGATTTTTCTCGAAATGCTATAACAGGGCAACTTGACCCGCGGTTATTTCCTGATCGTGGATCAAGTGAGGCTAAAACCGGCCTACTTAGCCTTCAAAGGTTAGTCTTGGCAGAAAATTTGCTCGGTGGTCCCCTACCTTCAGAGATAGGTAATTTGGCAGATTTGGATCTCTTGGGTTTGGTAAACAACAGTTTTTCTGGCCCAATTCCGCAGTCTCTGGGTAATTTGACTAAGATAACTAAGCTTTATCTTAGCCGAAACCAATTTTCTGGCCAGATTCCTAAGAGTTTCGGTACTTTGACCAAGTTAGTCCACTTGACGTTGTTTTCGAACCACTTAACCGGTTCAGTGCCGGAACAAATCGGAAATATTTCATCATTGGCAAGTCTTCAATTAATGTGGAACAACTTGAGCGGTCAATTACCTCCACAAGTGTGTCAAGGTGGAAGGCTAGTGAATTTCAGCGCGGGTTACAACAATTTCACTGGTCCGATCCCTGTAAGCCTCAAAAACTGTACATCCTTATACAGAGTCCGGCTCGAATATAATCAAATAAAAGGTAATCTTGATCAAGATTTCGGAGTGTACCCGAACCTCACTTACATCGATTTGAGCCACAACAATTTACAAGGAAAAATTTCACCCACATGGGCAGAGTCCAGGAATTTGACATTTATGAATTTTGGTGGGAATTCCATTGGAGGTGAAATCCCAGTGGAAATTTCCCAGTTGAACCAGCTAGGAAAGCTTGACCTTTCCTCCAACAAGATTTCCGGTAAAATTCCGGCACAAGTTGGAAATTTGTCGAAATTATTGTTGTTAAATTTGAGTGATAACAACATTTTTGGTCAAATACCATTAGCAATTGGGGGACTATCCAATTTGGAAAAACTTGATCTCTCAATGAACATGCTAAGCGGGCTGATTCCGGATCAAATTGGAGACATTTCAAGATTACTATTTCTAAGTTTGAGTAAAAACCAGTTGAATGGGAGCATCCCATATCAGATTGGTAATCTTGTAACTTTACAAACTCTGCTTGATCTTAGTTACAACTCACTCACCGGACAGATTTCGCCTCAACTCGGGAAGCTGAAAAGCCTAGAAGCTTTGAACCTCTCCCACAACTCTCTCTCCGGTTCTATACCGGATTCATTCAGTGAAATGGTGAGCTTGTTAGAGATTGATTTGTCGTTCAATCAATTGGAGGGTCCTCTGCCTGACTCCAGGGTTTTTAACATTTCTCCGCCGGAAGCATTTTCTCATAACAAGAACCTATGTGGTTATCCAGTCCAAGGTTTGACACCATGTAACGAATCAGTATCCGAGGGTGGAAAGAGAAAGAAAGGAAACTCCCGGTTGATCATTATTGCAATTTCTACCTTGTTAGCCTCGTTGCTCTTGCTTTGTCTAGTTGGGCTTACTGTGTTTCATCGAAAATGTTTCCGGAGAAATCATAAAGTAGATGTGATTAGTGAAGAGAATACATCTAGTGGGAGAATTGTATATGGAGATGTCATCCGTGCTACAAATGATTTTGATGATGCATACTGCATTGGAGAGGGAGGATCTGCTAAAGTCTACAAAGTTAACTTACCAAGTGGGCAGGTACTTGTGAAAGTTTTTACGTTTCAATTTTTTTCCTTTTGTCTTCTCCATTTCATTATCGATTTTATGTTTTCGGAGGTGTACATATAGCTGTTGATTTGTAAATAAAAGAAATGTGTTTTAACCAAACGGTGGTCATTTTCATAATTAAGAAATTGGATTTGAAGGCGGATATAGTAATAAAGAAAGGGAGATAGTGTTATTATATCTGGCCAAGATTGGAGATACACTATCTACCATTTATGTGCAAGTGACGAACACTGGATATAAAATAGTACACAGATATAATAAATAGGGTAATAGCATATCCGCACTATATATCCTGTCGACAAACGAGCTGACACCCACAGTTAGGTATCAATTATCTATTGTACTCGAGAGCAATCAAGGCCAGCCTGGGCCTAAGGCATAAAATTTTAGGGGGCACTCCTATAACATTTTAAATAAAGCTTGAGCATGGGTCTTTTTGGCCCAATAGAAAACATAAAAAAAAAGGCCCAATCTAATTTTAAAAAAAGACCTAAACAAAGAGCTCCATGGAGTTTAAAAAAATAAATGGCCCAAGACCAATTGTCCAAAAAGACAACCTATTACCTCTTACAATATTAAGAAAATTTCACAATTCAAAGGGTTTCTCACTTTCCCCAAATTGGTGGAATCTCTCTTTCTAGATCTCTTAATGAACGCGGGGCAAGCATTTTGCTCGGAGTCAAGGCAATATTCAACGCACGGATTTAAAAACTCCTTGGAACTTCGGGGGTTGGTAATATTTTATATTCTCTTTCTCATACTATTGGGTTTTGGGGTTTGTGGGTTCATGACGAGGGTTTGGATTCATACAGAGATAAGATACTCACATTTTAGCATTTTGCAGATGTAGTATTTTTTTCCCCATAAACTATGTATTTCTCCTCAACCCAATTATTTGGATCATATAAGCTCTAGCTTGTTTTATGTTTCTCGGAAATGAGTCAGAATCTCAGTTGTTGGATGGTTTAATGATAATTTATTTTTATATAAATGTAAGAATAATTTCGTGGTACTCCCTCAATGAAAAAACTCAGTGTCTGTCTCAATCCAATAAAAGGTGTACTAGATTCTAGTGCAATTTGCTAAGTTTATTAAAAACCCCATACCCAATGGGATACCCTAAATTTATTCATTATTCAATTATGAACAACTGATTGATTCATGCAAAATTGAAAACTTTTGGAATTATTCATTTGGCCACTAATAGATAATTTTGTTTCTAGAGATGCGAACACGAGTAATATTCGAGTGATACTCATGCATATTTGAGATGATATGTATTCGAAGACTTTGTATTTTGTGTTCATATGTAATGATTTATAGAATTTGATATTGTTTTGGGATTCTCTTACTATGATTGTTGCTGTAATTGTTTTTTAGCAAAATTGAAAACTTCGGGAATTATTCATTTGGCGACTAATAGATAATTTTGCTTCTAGAAATGCAACACGAGTAATATTCGAGTGATAATCATGCGTTCTTGAGATGATATGTATTTGAAGACTTTGTATTTTGTGTCCACATGTAATGATTTATTGAATTTGATATTGTTTTGGCATTCCATTCTCTTATTATGATTGTTGCTGATTTTTTTTTTAAGTGTCTACTTTTAAGGGTACAATTTTTAGATTAGGCCTTGGGCACTAAAAACCCTTGGTCCGACTTAACTCTCCACGCAAAAATACTTCTTATTTATTCCTAAAGTACCCAAGTCATGAAAGACCAATACGCGTGCGAGGGAGGGATAATCTAGTCCAAATGTTTCATGCGGTACTTAGCAAGGTTTTAAATCTCGGTATCGGGACACATAACGGTATCGGTGATACAATCAAATATCGGCCGATAGTGGCCTGTATCGGACCGTATATCGGTCAAATATCGGTATCGGTCCCTTGAAAAACCGATACGTATCTGCTGGTACGTCGCGTATCGGCTGATATTTAAATCCTTAATTGGTACTTAGACGTGCTTTTCTGGCTCGCGGTAGAGTCGGTGGGAACTATATCCCCGACTGTGGAGCTGCAATTAACACTCCCTTTGTGTAAGTTCGTCGCAAATGGAGTCTACTCTGTCGCGTATGGATGTAGAAGAACTACTTGTCATGACTCTCAAATCTCATCAAACACTGCATTGACTGTTATTCTTCAGTTTTACTTGTACTATTCTGCATTGCTACTCGTTTTTGTGATCTTTATTATATTACTAGTATCTTCTACTGTTTAAATCCTCAACAACAGGTAGTAGCAGTCAAAAAACTATTTATGAATGAAGGTTCAGAGAATGGGGAGATCAAGAGTTTTGAAAGTGAGATAGCAACACTAACAGAAATAAGACACCGGAACATAGTGAAACTCCACGGCTTCTGTCACCATGAAAAGCACACCTTCTTGGTTTGCAAGTACATGGAAAGAGGAAGCTTGAAAGATGTTTTGAGCAGAGAGAGAGAAGCTATGGAGTTGGATTGGAGGAAGAGAGTGAATATAATTAAAGGGGTGGCTCATGCTTTATCTTACTTGCATCATAACTGTGTACCTCCCATAATTCATCGAGATATATCAAGCAAGAATGTTTTGTTGAACTCTGAAATGGAGGCTTGTGTCTCAGATTTTGGCACGGCAAGGTTTCTGAAGCCTGATTCTTCAAATTGGACTGCAGTTGCAGGCACTTACGGATACATTGCTCCAGGTAACTTCAAATGTTCTCTGGAAAGTTTCAAAACAAAACTTATGCAATTTACATCTTTCAAACTGCACTTAATTTTCTGTTATGCCCATTCAAATTCCGAAGTATATCGTTATAATTAGGGCTGCAAACGAGCTGAATCGAGGAAAGCTTTAGGATGTTCAAATTTGTTTGTTTAGTTTTTAAACAAACTCAAGCCAAGCTCTAGCACAATGAAAATTTGACGAGCTGAGCTCCAACCGAGTTTGCCTAGGTTGGAGTCAAACTCAAGATTGTTCACAAGCCTTAACGTGTCAAAATATAAGATATTTATTCTTTCATACTAGTCTACAATTTCAGTAAAATAATTTATTTTGTACATAAATAAGTACATACAAATATAAAATTTAAAAATGATATTAAAATCTAAGTTTATAGTACATTTAAAAGTTTATACATGAACAAGTTATATAATTTTCATGATGTACATGTAAAACTTTAAACATATTTAAGCTTGTACGTGATATTCTTATGAGATATACATATATACTCCAAGTTCACGAGCCGAATTGAGCCTAATACTGTTATGTTCAGGTTCGGCTCATTTATTAAACGAGTCTAAAATTGAGGTTCTGGTTTCTGCTCACTTAGTACTCGAACGAGCTTTTACCGAGTCGAGGCTCGAATTGTTCACGAACGGTCTGGTTCATTTGCAACCCTAGTTACAATTGTGTATCACCTAGAACAATTACTATCATGGTGCATACAAAGATACCCAAAACGAAAGGGTCAATGCCCTGGTCTAGCCAACGGGCTACATGTAATTTCCTTGTCCTTCCCATGTGGGAGGTCTGGGTTCGAGTCCCGTCGTGGGCATTTGTGGTTCAAGGCTATAAAGGGACAACCTTTGGACTCCTTTGTAGGGGTGTAAATTTGGCCCGGTTCGGCTCTTAAATAATCGGGCTTGGGCTGACCTAGTCCAAGTTCATCAGGCTCCCGCTAAAAATTGGGCTGAGGCAGCCGTGCCCAATGTTAAATATTCTAGGCCTAGGCCAAGCCTGCAGCCCTCACATAACCCGGCTAAGGGTTGGGGCCCGGGCTATTTAGGGCCTTCTTAGAATTTGTATTTCTCGAAGCAAAATTAATCTTTGAATTAATTATTATTTTTTATCTCTTCACTACAAGTGTGTTATTGTGTGCATGATTTTGAAAACAATGTGTGGAATATAAAATATATTAAATAAATCATGAATGAGAATACTTCTTTCTATTAAACAAGCCGAGAATGGTATTACATTACAAAATTTTCAAATTTGAGTGTATAAATTGCATGACTATAGGTCAAGTATATCCCAACTAGCTTGGCACCTATAAGCCTGACAATCATTTGCATACTCCATCTCAAAAAATTATATAATCTATTTGCAGTAAACAAAAGTTTTAATTACATTTATTGATTTGCAAATTAATCATCGGAGTCGGATAATTCTAGAGAATTGCCCATGTACATAGCTTCTCCATCACTTTTTGAATCTTCATTTGCTCATCGATTTTTTTTTACATCTCTTTTCAGCATACAAGGCATCTCTCGTCATCATAGAAAAAGAAAATGGGTTGCTCCCACTCAATAAATCAATCCAAGATTACCCAAAAAAACATGGGCCACTTAACCAAAAATCCAACACGTTTGACATTTTTAAAGGGAAGGATAAGGAACTTTTGCAATCGAATATAAAAACAAAAAACATTTGACATTTTTAAAAGGAAGGACAAGGAACTTTTGCAATCGAAGATAAAGGCAATTTTTTTTTTAGTGAAATGTCACTAATTTTAAAAAGTTCTAATTTTGTAAATAAAATTAAAAAAAATACCACCACACCTCCGGCCGACCACCACCCTACCTCTGGCCGACCACTTCCGGTGATAAAAAAAAAAATTAGTGAAATGTTACTAATTTTTAAAAGTTCGAATTTCAAACATAAAATTCAAAAAAATCACCACCCCACCTCCGACCGACCACCACCCCACCTCTAGCCGACCACTTTCGGCGACCAAAAAAATTACAAATTTTAAAATTAGTGAAATATCACTAATTTTAAAAAGTTCTAATTTTGTAAATAAAATTAAAAAAAATACCACCCCACCTCCGGCCGATCACCACCTTACCTCTGGCCAACCATCATCCCACCTCAAGCCCACCACTTCTGGAGACCAAAAATATTAGTTAAATGTCACTAATTTTTAAAAATTCTAATTTCAAACATTAAATTCACAAAAAATCACCATCCCACCTCCGGCCGACCACCACCTCACCTCTGGCCGAACACTTCCGGACCAAAAAAATTGGTGAAATGTCACTAATTTTTAAAAGTTACAATTTTATAGAAAATTCAAAAAAATCAACTCCTACTTCCTGGCCGACCATCACCCCACCTCAAGCCGACCACTTCCGGTGATCCAAAAAATTAGTGACATTTCACTAATTTTTAAAAGTTATAATTTTATACGGAAAATTCAAAAAAAAAAATCAGCTCTTGCCTCCCCCCGACCACCATCCCACATCTGGCCGACCACTTCCAGTGACCCAAAAAATTAGTGACATTTCACTCATTTTCAAAAATTCTAATTTTGTATAGAAAATTCAAAAGAAATCAACTCCTACCTTCCGCCAACCACCACCCCACCTCTGGTTGACCACTTTCAACAATCCAAAAAATTAGTGTCATTTCACTAATATTTAAAAGTTATAATTTCGTATTTAAAATTCAAAAAATCGACCAATCAGACAAATTTCCTTGTGTTAGATTGGCATGAAGACTGACCCAGCTTCCCCATCTATTTTCGTAACTCTCACATCTAGATCATATTTTGTCTAACGAGATTTGGTGCTAGCGGTTCATCGAGTGCGTCAGAAAGTCGTCAAAAATTAGACAAATTGCCTTGTGTTTTCTGAGAAAGTTGTAGATCTCGTGGAATCTGTTGATGGGATAGGGAGAGCTTGATCTTGGGTTGGGTTTTGTAGCTGTGGATTTTGTAGTTGTAGATGAGGTTGAGGATGACATAGAACAAAGGGATGGCTGTGAACACAAAGAAGAGGAAGAGGATGGTGTGGCAGTAAATCAGGAAGTTGTTGGATTTGGTGGCAGAGTAATTGAACCAGGTTGTCTTAGCCGTTGTTAAGGGATGGTCCAGGGCGGAATAATCTAAATACTAGTGTGTTTTTTTTTTTTTTTTGGCCTTAACCATAATCTGTTCAAAGACGATGTCCTTGTAACCCTTTTTAAAAAACACGTGTCCTTCCCTTAAAAAGGGTAAAATATATTGCATTTCTGGCTAATTTTTCTAGAAAACATTAGTCCAAGATTATCGACAAAAAAAAAAAAAAAGAGTTTAGGACTTGTATTGCACGATAAGCCCAACAGGACTTGTATAATGTATATATATATATTCAAACTTGTGCTTGTTTTTGGCTTGAAAAAATGGTAAAATGGAATTGGGAGTTGGGACCTGTCGATAATCAAATCAAACGCGCTCAAACTTGGTTATGAGGCTTTTTGGTGCTTTGTTATGAACCGAAGTGGCCTTTTTTATTAGGCTTTGCATATTCAGTGGTTGAAGATATCTGGTACTTAGCATTTTCAGTTGCATGACAGCAACTCTACAAGTTCAAACAAGTTTAAAATCACTGCAATGTAGATATAGTGCTGCTGCAAAAGAAAATCCTTTATTTCGTTTGCTAGACCTATTTGTAAGTGAGAACTAACATGTGACAATATTGTTGTTGTGTTTTTTCCTCGGGACGAGCCAGAATTATCGTACACCATGGTAGTGACCGAAAAATGTGACGTTTTCAGCTTTGGTGTTTTGACACTTGAGATTTTGATGGGATCGCATCCGGCGGAGCTCATTTCAAACCTGTACACATCTGTTGATAACGGACAAATACAATTAGCAGATATCCTGGATACTCGTCTTCCGCCTCCTACTAGTCAAAAGCTTAAAGGTGAAATGGATTCCATCTTGAATCTAGCAATGCGTTGCTTACGTGTTGATCCACATTCTAGACCTACCATGTACGAAGTGTCTAAGGTGATTGAGGTAAATGCTGGAGCTGGCAGATCGAGAGTCAATTTGTAAGTTTGGTAATTCTGTTAGAGACGGTGTTGAGCTGGTGGTCAGTTAGTTAAAGCTAGATATTTTGCTCTCGTTCTATATTTCCGTTGTGTAATAATAAGGCCCATCGTCAGGATTTTCAAACAGTAACTAATGTCAAATACCTTAATCAAGTTTCACGAGCCAACGATTTCGCGATGAACGGGAAATGCTGTAATTTTAGTTGTCCCCTCGGGGCTATTTAATAATGATGATTGTTGTAAAGACGTGTCAATTATCCAGCTTCTACTTCGAATATTGGTTTTGATTTTAGAAATCAATTAATGAGGGCTTGTGCAGGTCATGATTTTTCGCTCTTGGATTGTAACTGTTTTTCGTTGAATTGCTAACTTAAAAACGGTTCCTCTTCTAGATCTGAGGTTTGGATTTCGATTGATCCGGGCTTGGCTCGATCTAGATGTGCAAGAAAAGTTAGTGCCTAGTCCACTGGAAGGCACTCCGATGCTAGAGTGAGTCTCAACTCTCAACTCTAAGATGAAGGAAGTACAAAGCCTGCATGAACAGTAACGGCATACCTTGGTCGGATTTTGCACTACCGTATATAGAGAGATCCTCTTGACTTAAGGCTCCAAGTATGCTATTGATGATCTTGTGTCTTGCATGACGCCGCAAATAACAGCCTCTTGAACTGACGTTACAAATAACCATGTAGATCCTTAGTCTCCAATTTGGTCGTGCTTATCATGGCCCAATCTGGCCTAGCTAGGCGTAACACATCTCAATAGGACCTGCCGACCTGCGCTCATGCGTATCTGGCCAACATGCCAATACTAGCGTATCGGCCATTATGGAGGTGCGACCGCTTTAAGTCCCAAAATATGCGAGTTTCGAGGGCCCTTCAAATTATGTAGTTCAGATTTTCAACATCATTCTCACCCTCTATTGTTTTCAATAGAAAATAAGAGTATCAGAGGCTATATATGATTTTTTTAAACGCTGATTTACAAGCTACGGCCTCCAAAATCTCCAATTCAAGTTTTCAATATATGATCAAGGTACGGTACATGCGCCACGAATGAACCCTTCCGTCCATACTACAGACTTAAGAGAATTCTTCTAAATAAGAAAAACTTGTGATACGCACAAACATTTGTGCATTCCACACTCCACGAATGAACCCTAGTTCAAATTATGGACTTGAGAGAAATCCTTTCGAAAAAAGAAAATACTAGTGAGCTACATGACACATGACACACAGAGGAGAGGATGACCGTGGGCACAACAAGGTGTTTTGCCGCCCATATGGGCCTCATTTCAAGCTCAAAAACATGATTCTATCCATTCATGTAGAAGAGTTCGACGCAATTTACCAATCGTTCAAATACGTTATCCAAATGGTTTGGATCATGTTATTGAGTTTGAGACGAGGCCTGTATGACCGGCAAAGCAGCCTGATGTGCCCTTTGTCCTCCAGAGTCTAGACGCTTGCACTTCTTTTCTAAAAATATTGTTATTTGGCTTGTCAACAAGTGAACTCTAGTAGAACAAAAAGTCCAAGTCTTGGGCCCGAAGGCATTAAATTGTTGGAAAATGAATGGCATGGTCCTATATGTTACTACTCTTTGGTTATAAAAGGGTTAACTCCGTTAACTTCAAACCGCCAATACTGA
The DNA here is from genome assembly GCA_016920895.1 of Vaccinium myrtillus. NCBI lineage: Eukaryota > Viridiplantae > Streptophyta > Magnoliopsida > Ericales > Ericaceae > Vaccinium > Vaccinium myrtillus. The sequence goes on along the minus strand of JADGMU010000134.1, from coordinate 54,841 downwards.
CTCCGCGATACTCTCCTGCCCTTTCGTCGAACCTGCCAACCCATCACAAGAACCTTGGGATATTGGAATATTGCACGCAGCGACAGATATAGGAATTCAAACTAGTGGAGGCACCATATGTTCTAATCGCGCAAATTTTTTTTCCAGTCAACGATCTTGCTAAATTGAGACATTTATTATAGAACTACAAAATTTATAATGCATACTTTTGTAAAAAGAAACAAAAATAAGCGCACAACCTTAGACAAAACTTTTAGAGTATGGTTTACATTGACAAGTCTTTAAAATATTGAGGTTGTTTTATTGATGACAAATATTTATCCACGGTTAAAAATTAAAGAAAATCAAAAGATAAATCTTTAAATAAACATACAATTTATGAAAAATAATTACAAATGAACCAACGAACGAAAGTTGTAGCACAAAATTAATTCTACATTTTTATTTTTGAGATATATATAAGTTCGTATGCTAAATATATCATCATATTACATAATTATGGTAAATATATAATATAATTGTTTGAGTTTTGAGCAGGGTCACGTGACCCTGTGTGACCCTCCTTGGATCCGTCCCTGATTGCATGATTTATCTAATAGAACATGGTGCTAAAAAAATCAGGGTACTGCATCCTGGGATCGAGTCTCATTCCCCCCTTTTCCCATGTAATAGAAAAAGTTAAATCAAAATGTGTACAGTTAAACAGGTGTCTTTTAATTACTGGCCGCCACGTGTTTAACCTTGTCGATAAATAGATTAAATCAGAATAGCCCCTTATTCTGACTTTGATCATAATGTAGAGAATTTTCAACCATGAAGAAATGAACGCCTTGGTGTGGTTATTATTCAAATCTTATTTTACCAACCAATAACTACTTGTCAAGAACGGAGAGAAACACATGTTTCAAATGTTGATTTCAAAGTAAATCCTATACGGGAGTATCAAGTTTTCAACCACGGATTGTTGAAAAGTAATAGCATTCCAGTCGCCAATCTCGAAAATTATACTAGTCATTTAGATTTGAGGAAGACCAATTCACCGTACGTACATCTACACAAATTCATCTTTTTGTAAATAGCTATATATAAACCCATATATATGCATGTGATTATCACCATGACTTAAGATGCTTAGACTATAAGTTGTCAAATTAATAAACCATTCTCTTCACATTCATCAACCGATTTGACAAAAATATCAAAAATATCATAGTAGAAATTCAACCTAATTCTCTCTTGATCAGTTGCTCAAATATCATAGTAGAAGAGTACAAGAGAGGATGATCCATGCCATACTCTTGTACCTTTCTTGGATTCACTTTAATAATACTAGTAGATAGGTTGCGCGCAAAGTTAGGCCCAATGCAATTGTTAGCTAGTTCTCAATAACAGCATTTTGATGTGTAAATTAAACCACATTAAATTTGAATTAAGAAAGAAAAAAGAAGTTAAACTTCATTAGATATTACAATAATTCAATACGGATTTTGGTTGAATGACAATATGAACAAAGAGGATCAGGCCAAATAAGTGGGAACAACCAATCCGACTAAAAACCAATTACCGTTGACCAAAATAATTATTTTACTTTACTCTAGCAATAGCATTTATAATATCAAAGAGCATAAATAAGCAAAGTTACTATAGGAACATCTTTAGCAGAAAAAATTTCTAGTCCACTCCTCCCGGAAACAAGAAAAAATTGAAGAGAGTAGTTCTATTTTTCAGTTTTGCTTCTCATCCCGTCATATTTGTATTGGGCTACATGACTCTTGCCACTGATCTCTTTTTGCAAACTTAAAACTCTGTTACCACTATTCCTCACAAATAGCAAAAAAGTTCTTGATTGTGTTTTGTTTTTTAATTAATGTCCTCAACTTATCTATTAGTATATAAGTCGAGTTTTCACATGTTCACTAAAGAATCTCAGGTTGTCTTTCTTTCATTTACTTGTTTTTCTTTTTTAATTAATGTCCTCAACTTATCTATTAGTATACAAGTCCATTTTTTCCTTTTTCCTCCATTCACTTGTTTTTCTTTTTTCAGTTTTCACCCCTACAGGGATCCCAAATTTTACTTAGGTTCGGACTTCGAATTTCCCGATCATATTTCGATGATCCAATCCATTAAACGTATTTAGAACGTCTTTTCAAGGGTACACAAATCAGCAAAAAAATAAAGAAAAAAGACCGTGAATGGCTTGGATTAAGAAATTTTCTATAAAACTGTATATGTTCGAATCAAGCCATTTTCCCAGTCACTTTTTTTTGCCGATTCATCGCGGGTCTCTTTAAAAATACATTCCAAACGCAATGGACAGATCAGATCATTGAAATTTGATCTGGAAAGTTGAAGTCCAGACCTAGATAAATAAGGATCTATGTTAGGGGTGTAAGTGCCTAAAAAAAAGTACGAAGAGTGTCTTTGCAACTCGAGCAAAGTATAGGGAAACAAATTGCAAATTCCCAAAAAATATATCATCGACATTATTTTTAGCAAGGCAATTATCTCACTAAGATTAAAAAAAAAAAAAAAGAGAATGGTCAGAGCCCGGTAAGGCCCACAAATAGGCCGCGGAGGACCGTGCGGCGTGCAGTCTCTTTGAGAATGGAAGAGTATCCAAGTCCAAAAAGATAACTGCTTGATGTATCGACGGTGCTGACTTTGAAATGTTCAAAATTAAGGACTTGCATGGAAAAGACATTTCCAATAGTTCAAAATTAAGAACTTGCATGGAAAAGACATTTCCAATAGTTCAAAATTAAGGACTTGAACGGAAGACTTAGAAAGTTTGGTATATAGGCACACTGACCCCTTCCTGGCCCATTAAAGTTCCAAGAAAAAATAATCAATTTGATTTTGACTTCAATCTTTAAATGTTCAACGGTTCAACCATATGTGCGGTAATTTTAAAAAAAAAAAAAAAAAAAAACCTAGCGTTTTGTGTGAGACTTGATGAGAGAGAATATGTATTTGGTGAGAGATTCGGGCTGTATTTGGGATTGGTAAGTGTCTCCTCGCGGAGTTTGTTTGTTTGTCACCATTGTAACTCTTTGGAGCATTGTTCTTTTCACATAGTGGAATCACCTCTTGTTTGCTTGCACTTGGAGTAGGTTTGCATCCGTAAGCCGAACCACAAAAATCTTGGTGTCCGTCTTATTTGTTTTTGTTTAAGGTTGTGTTTCTCCCTACGTTTTTCACAGATGTTTGGTTTGCTACTTCTCCATTATCATGACCATCAATAATCTTTGGGTTGCGGTTGGATTCTTAGGGTGCCTGGCACGCAATAAATTGGTATCAGAGCTCGGGTTTGATCTAGGCATTGGTTTGTACCCCTGGGTGACAATCTAGGTTTTCATTTTTCGAACTTGTGTTTCATCCGTAGCATATGTTTTGTTATGCTGCTTCGGTTTTCTGGTCGATTGTTGTTGTGGTTCATGGATCCTTGGGAGAAGTTTGATTCGGTGTAGAAATTTGGACACTTGGAGATGAAGATTTTTACTTTGGAAATTTTGGGTTCATCATCAATTTGTCATTTAGATGAGTGGATTGTGGAGTTGGGGTTTTACTATGAAAATTTTCTTATTGGTACTAGCCATGAGAAATTGGAGGTACGAAAAATCCCGATTGGAGTTGGATGATTCAACAGACTAAATCGTTTAACATGGTTTCTAATTTTATATAACCGAGACCAAACCACGTTACTACCAAACCAAACCATTCAGTTTGTATTGTTTGGATTGAATTCACGGTTTGACAATTATTTTGATCACCCCAAACAAATTATAGTCAATTCCGACTAAAAATCTATATGTATGGAAATTTTCAAGCATAGATACCCCATTTGAGTGGCTATTTTCCGATTCGTTCGCGTGATTGATGTGCTTGTGGAGATGATCGTTTCAAAATGGGCCATCCATTCAATTGTTCGGCCACAGCATTAATTGAATAAAAATTACTTAAAAAAGATGAGGCAAAAGGAAAAAAATGGTCTTTTGAGGTTTCAAACTTCAATCACGCGTATCTTGGTCTATTCGCACAATCCAAACCTCGACCACCAAAAACAAGAATTAAGATACAAATTACTACTCCAACAAGCGAAGACTAGAAATAGAAGGAAAAAAATGGTCCTATGACGTTTTTCTTTTTTTGTCAAAACAATAGAAGATTTTCTTGATGACAAAGAAATTAATACATTACAAAAGATGATTATTTTTCTCTAAAGAACACAATAAATAATCGGGAGGTTTAGATTCTTAAGTCTTCACACTTGAATCTCTCAGCCTAAATCTTGTTGGCAATCATATTTGCCAATCTCCGAGCAAACTAAAAAACATCTCGAACCTTCTTGCACTCCGCCTGTTGAGAGTCCAACCCATGTGGGCCGATGGGCTTAGGCCCAGATGGGAGGTTTTAGGGTTTTTATGTTATCTCTATAAATACTCTATGATGCCTAGGGTTATGTGTGTTGTAGCACAATGTAGAGAGAGAGGCAGAGAGTGTGAGAGGGGGAGCCGGTTGTGGCTCTCCCGGAGAGAGAGAGATACACGAGAGAACTGTGAGGTTTCATCTATTGTGAGATTGAGTGTGAGTGTGTAACACAAGATCACGGATTTTCTCCGGATTATAGTGAAACCCCCCTCCCCGTGGATGTAGGCCCGATTTGGCCGAACCACGTATATTTGTGTGTTGTGTTTCTCTTGATTTTACTGTTTCTGTGCGAGAGGTGCGCGTTTGGGCACAACACCGCCTACTATATATTTTTGACGATCACTTCTACGCTCATTAGACTTGTTAGGGTCACTGATAAAAAAATAAAAATCTAGCACCCGAAACAGCAAGGTCAGCAAGTCAATCAATCTGATTTGTCATTAGACCGCCACAGCCACTGTTTTCCTTCGTCTGAGAACCATAACCACCACCATTGTCGGAATTTGAACCGGCACCTTAATGATGAAAGGAAGCCGAGAGAAAGGAAAAGACAAGATGACATGAAGAAACTCTCATATTTGAGATTGAGAGAGAAATTAATTATGTCTCACCCATCCGATTTTTAGTGGGTGGTGAGATTGGTCTCCGATTTAAGTAATCTATTAGTTCAGATGTCGAGTTATTAAAAAAAGATGAGAAATTGGACCTCATGAATTCACAACATGACCACAAAAATTGATAACAAAATTGAATTCACATTAAGTAATTCACTTTTGTAGCAGATCCCGAAAAGAATTTACTTACTGCAATACTTGTGCTTTTTTTAGCTCCCATGGATCATCTAAAAAGGCCATTTATGTGCTTTTTCAGTTAATATCAACAAACCGAAAAAGACCATTGGGTCCTCATGTTAATCTCTGAGGAACCAATCCTATCATCCATTAGCGGATGCCTGATTAACCTTGGGACAAATACCCGTATGAACTTAGTCCCACAAGAATTGATTGCATTGTGCATGGAGGTTACAAACTTAGATAGCAAAATTCTAAGTTTGACCACCGGGCAACTCTTGGGTTCCTCAACTGAGTAACAAAAATGCTATTTGTACAACCATTTGAGTTCCAACCATTTATAACTCTCTCATATACACGTGGGACCTACACTTATAATTGTGTATGTGCCCCACATGTATGTGAGAGGGTTGTATAGAAAAACAGTTAATGTAGTATTGATGGAACTTATTCTTTAAGTGCTAGGTGTTTTCCTCTAAATCTGTAATTGCTTCAAATCTTTGAGGAGTGGATTTTTGGGGCTGGTTGATCTCTGGTCAACCCCTTTTGGGGGCTTTTTTAGCTCATTTTAATCTATTGTACCTGTTACTTTGGATTAATAAACTCTTTTTTGCCGTGCAAAAAAAAAAAAGTATTGATGGAACTTTTTGAAAAAACAGTGAATGTGATCATTGATCTCTGTCATACTTTTTTCCTTTTTTATTTTTGTTGAATTAAGAGATACGATATATTTTGTCACGTTTCTAATTTTTGGGCCCTAAGTATTTAATCTTCTACGCCTGATGTTTTGTTGCGCTAGAAACAGTAATCCAATCCGATCAATGTAGAAATAGTTGCTCACCTTCAATGGCACCTAAGAAAAGATTACATAGCTTGAAATAATATTGTCAACCACAAAAAACAAGAGATAAGATTACAATGCTTAATAATGCTTAATTAAGTATTCAATGATCACATCAATTTCAAGGCCTTGAGAGAATCCGTTCTATATAAGAAAATGCTTAATTATGGCCCAAACAAACATACCACAAACACTAATTATGCACTTTTGTACTAACGATTCTTACATGGATTTTGGTCCTTCAAGTTAGCCAACGGCACTTGAATTCTAGCGTTGACCCTATTGTCCAGGTCTTTTTGGGGCCGAAGACGTTAAATTGGTAGAAAATGAATTGCCAGTTGTACACGTTATTTGGCTATAAAAGGGTGATCCCTAATTGCCCTTTCCTTATACGGAGAAAAATGGGTTTAAGCAAGCTCTTTGTTGTTTTGCAAGTCCTTTTGATCTCTATCATTCTCTTGGCTTTTCAGGTGGCTGCTAGACAACTGCTCGGTAAGTAATTTACACATAATTAGTTCTTACGTTCAAAAGCTCTTTGTCTGTTTAGTGCTTTGTCCATAGTTTCATTTCTTGAATTTTATTAATACCTCACTTGATTATGGTTCATTTTTGTAGATCAATTGAAAAAACACATATAGTTCATTTTAATTTCAAATGTTTTAACAAAGAGACTTAAGCAAGAATTATGCACCATACAAACTGAAAAGAGACACAAAAGTATAATTACTTGTGGGTGTCTTTGAAAATGAAATGAATTTATATTTCGTTTTCTTTTTTGAAATTTAATTTTAAAGTTTGGTTTCACTACTTTGAAGGAATCGATCATGGAAGTGGGTAATATTCTCGTACCATTAAAACGAGCGAATAAAATCAGACTTGTGATAGTGATAAAGATCTTTCATATTCTCTTACCTTTCGAAACTTGCATGAAAACATTAGATATATCGAATTCTTAATTAATTAATTAATTAAATTATAACATATTTCTCCTAGCTAAAATTTCATGTCATGAGGCCAAGGGATACTTTGCATCTTGTACGACTAACATACGTTTTGTGCGGTTCAAACAGATCATAATTCTATGGAGAGGAAACTGCTTTATGCTGCTCATAAACCCACACACCCTTACTCAAACCCACCAAATGGACATGGATGATTTGGAACAAAGAGGTTGGTGGGGTGGACAGACATATGATTTGCGAATCTTGTTACTGCAAGCTACTACTCTATTTTATTTTTAATTATCCTCCTTTCAGCTGTAAAAGTAAAAATAAAAATATGTTTGTGAATCAGTTGCGAAGCATGGTTACAATCGCACCAATATTGTGGTTTGGCATAACATGATGTTACTCTCTTTCGGGGGAAAAAAAAATGATGTTGTAATAAAATGTAACGAAATGATTTCCATGAAAAGACTTATCTAAAATGTTAATGTTACGTACGTTATTTCAAATATTGTTTCACATGATATGTTTCACTAGCTGTATTACTTTGGAGTTTTCTTGAAGTTGAATTCTTTTCAACTTTTTGTTGTTTTTTATTTCGTTCTGGGTTTGCAATATAAGAGCTCGACGCAATTTACCAATTGTTCAAATATGTGATCTGAACAGTTTGGATCATGTTGTTGAGTTTGAGACGAGGCCTGCATGACCCGTAAAGCAGCCTGATGTGCCCTTTGTCCTCCAAAGTCCAGACGCTTGCACTTCTTTTCTAAACATATTGTTATTTGGCTTGTCAACAATTGAACTCTGTAGTTGAGAAAAAAGTCCAAGTCTTGGGGCCGAAGGCATTAAATTGTTGGAAAATGAATGGCATGGTCCTATATGTTACTACTATTTGGCTATAAAAGGGTGAACTCCGTTAACTTCAAACAACCAATACTGACTCCGCGATCAGTGGCGGCTCCAGGAATTTTAAACAGGGTATTCAGAAATTACCTTTAACTCTACTTAGCTTAACCAACCAGTCGCATCTTCAAAAAAATTCATATACTAAAGTGTATAATGCGACCTCAAAAATACAAAAACATGTAAAACGTTGTAGTTGTTTTCAGTTTTTTTATATTTTTACCAAAGCAAAATCAAACAGGAGCATAAATATGCTTATTTTTTTTAGGAAATTATGTAGCGAATACGTTTGCACGGATCTTTATAAACACATGTTTTTATTTTTTGAATAAGTGTTCAAACAAAATATCAGATAAAATTACTAGATGCCACTACAACAAATATGACTTTCTATAGCATAATTTCATAGCATTTTTTCAAAAATGCTATAATAGAGAAGCAATTATAGCAATTATAGCACTTTCTATAGCATAATCGACCTATTGCACGATTGAGGCAAAGGGAGCCCGAACTGGTGCAATAGCTGGTTTTCTAAGGTTTTAATCTTGAGTAGGCAGTAGCAGGTGTGTTCCTTTCCTCTAGTTCTCCTAATATCTAATCGACTAACCTCTACTTCACTGCTAATCAGTAGTTTTTATCGCTGTTTTGCTCCCTCATTCTGTTCCAGGTATGAATTGATTTTTTCCTTCATTCTTGCCCAAATACAAGGCTAAGGTTTTACTCTTCATTATTCTACATGGGATATATAATAATTTAAGGATTTGCACAGATTATAAACTTAAGAGGGTTTGGATTTACTTTAAGAGGGGTGTCAGTTTTGATTCGAAAATGATATTGGGGCTTCTTTTTTTTTTATGATTCTTTCCACATAATCGTATGTGTATGGTTGTGTGTATTGTTTATTTCTTATAAGGTTCATTGATGAGAAACCTATGTTCGTGAAGAGTAAAAAAAATTGTTATCTATTTCATTCCTACAATTGTTATTTATTCTACTGCAAAGTGTACTGATCCCTGCCCATAAGATACTCGTAGAAATGCGTCTTTGAATCTGGCCTCTAAACAACTAGTATAGTTCCCCACACTCTCGTTCCCAGATGTTTCAGCAATCACTTTAGAACGAGCATTCCCAAGAACAAATTTAATAGGGGCAAAAGCATGGACTTCTGTGAGTCTTAAACATTAGTGAACCTCAGATGTGAAACTCCTTCAAAAGAGCGCTATATTACCATTGGTTTGAGTTAAGCCTATGGTTGTTGGCCCTTTATTACGTTTAGAAATTATTCTATGGTGACCTTGGTTTCATCTAGTAAGGAAGTAAGTTGCTTTTTCCCTCATACTAGGAGTATTTAAAGCAATAGCAGATCAAGTATGTAGTTGCTTGTGTTGAAGTAAGGTACGTTCAAGTGGAGCAATGCTTTCGGTGGTATTTGTTTGTGGCAAACTATGTTTCTTTTGTTGGTTAAGGGGATCATTGAATTGAAAGTTGAGAGGGAAAAAAATATATGCTTCTACGAAAAGTAGTTTTATTTGGTGCTTGCTGTTACCATTGTATCTAGCATCCTAGGGAACGGTTCGGCCTGTTTTTTTTTTTATCACAATGGTGATGAAAAAGAAGTGATACCTAAAATGTTTCATACTTGCTCTCTTTTTGGCATAACAAAATCTCTCACTGATGTAGGAGAGCTTTAGTAAACGAGGGCTGTCCGTACATACTTACGTGTTTTGTTCATATACCGAGTCATAACATTTAATTTCCTCTCCACAGGCTCCTGATACGGAGGAGATCCTGAGATTTCTTATCTCCATTAAGGTGAGAGAAAAGTCATGAGATGAGAACTGGCTTTTCATAACCCTACGCTCGAAGAGAAGCCAGTTATACACAAATTGTGGGGTGTTTATTTCCAGCGAGTCCAACAGGTACGACGGCCCTATCTTTTTCCTATTAGTGTATGATTAGGTCTGCCTCAGCTAAAAGTTAACTTTTGGATTTACTCTATTTATCTTATAATTTCCCATCAAACATCATGTCATTTTATTCATATCGACTCAAAAGAGGGTTTCCTGTTACTGTTTGCCGGTTCTAACTCTGCTGTGAAAATTGATTCTCTGTTATTATGCTAATCAGAGAATTCGACGTAGTACGGTTGTCAAGAGTTGTCTGGAATTGATGTAGATAATAGGGCTGAAGCAAATTCAGGTTGTGGTATCTGAGGATCTCTTGAATGGAGAGGAACTTTCCTGAAAATGTGCACAAATCATTTTAACTATTTTTTGGCTTGTATGGTTCAGGGTATATTGACAATGAGGAAGAAGTTACCAGAGGTGATGGTTTTGGACTGAAGAGAAAGCAATGTTTGGAAGATGTCAACACCTCAAAGAGGATAGAACGCCGGAACTAACTCGGGTCCACTACTATTGCATGGCCACAAGGTTCTTATGAACTCTACACCAAGGTAATGCACTTTTTTTTCACTTCCAAAGTTGTTGAACAAGTTAAATATGACTCGTTGTTGGCTTGAGGTAAATTTAGCATTTATAGGTGCTTGCCTATGCTGGATCTTTAGGATGCAATTTCTGAATTCTCTATATTGAGATTAGGCTTATGCTTTTTAGGAAAAAAGAGCTTGTATCTTTCCCATGTTTATCCTGAAAGCAAATGACACAAGTGAACCTTCTCAAATAGTATGATTATCACTTGAAAATGCAGCCATAATCAACTACTCTGTAGCTGGTTCGCGGGAGATTATCTTTATCTCTGGTTGTTCTTCTTTGAAATCTGTCCCAGTTTTGTTATGAACCAGTCGTCAATAGATAGTGGATTCTTGATCGCTTTTCTTCCATTCTTATAGGTACTTAAAGTAATTATAATTACCCTCCGACTTGAACTACTTTACAAGGGATGCGACATGGTACTAATGATAAATTGGATGATGATGGTCTTGAACCTCCTTCTATTAACACACTAAATATTTGAAATCAGAGTTTGTTTGGAATTTGGACTTCTTTGCCTGGCTTTTATAGTATCGTGTAGAAATACAAGAAATTAGCTAGGTAATATTATAGTATCGTGTAGTGCTCTAGTGTCTTTGGCATGAGAATAAAACAGTTCATTGAGCTCACCACTAGGACTGATACATGTATGCTACATCTCAACAAGAATATACTTAACATAGGTCCAATAAAGACCCAAACTCAAAGTTTTTTGATAGTGGTTCTTGTTTCTGCTACTGTCTTTTGGCTCATGGTTGTTGCCAATGTTTTAAAAATTGCTAGGCACTAGTCAAGTGAAAGAAGGGCGCCTACCGCTTAGGTGACGACTAGTACCCCATTGTTTTACTATTGATAAACCATGTTGCTTAGCCAATGATGGAATTTTCTGCATAGAGAATAAAAGCTTGGCAATCTTCTCAAACGAGTTTGTATACTGCGACGTTTATGAAGTTCATTGGTTGGAAATTTTGATTGTCCATTCAAATTGAAATTTTTTCTTCTTTTACATGTGTAGGTCTGTGGGTTGAAGGAGAAGATCGGTGTTCTACGACTTTTTGTTGAAGATATAGAGATATGAACATATGCGAGTGCTGGTTGGACATAGTTGAAGACTTTTCCTTGACGTATATAACTTTCTTTTTGTTGTCAAGTCTTGTAGTCTACTTTTGGGATATAGATATCTAGGGTGCACGTGGACTCTAATAATTTCCTTGTATTTAGAGTTAATATAGTACTTGATTTTGGAATGTTGTTTATAAATGGATATTCAGTTGCTCTATATGAATATATATAATTTGGCGTGAGCTTGTTTTGAATGAGATTAATGATGTTGAAAGTGTTCGGGACAGATTTATGCTATTAAAAAATAGCTCCTAAACATTATAGCATTCTGTGGAAACTATTAATAAACCCTCAAATAGCTCCTAAACATTATAGCATTCTGAGGAAACTATTAATAAACCCTCAAATACAGCATTCTCGGAAGGCTATTAAAAAAATGTCAAACATAGCATTCCAGAAATTCAATTGAAAACTTCACCTGATATAGCATGCTCAAAATGCTATTGATAACAATATCAACTACAGCATTCGAAAAGTGCTATGGAAAGTATGCCAAATATAGCAGTCCAAGAATGCTATAGAAAACCTGAACCCTTTTATAATGGCAGCTAACACAGCATTCTCCAAAATGCTATGTATAACCTTTCATAGCATTTTTCGCCCGCTATAAAAAAGTCACTTTTCTTGTAGTGTGCAATATAACAACTAAATAAACAAGCGTGTTCAATTGACCACATTTTCTTATATGTTGTGCCACCTATGATTGGGCTATAACGGGATGTAATTTAGGTTGTTCAAAGTAGACTGATTTGTTGGTGGGTGTTCATTTAATTTTGCACTGTGTGTTCATTCATATTTCGGCTGGGTGTTCAAAACATGAACTAACCTAAAATTTGTACAACTTTTTACATGTATTAGTAGTACAATTTTTTTTTTAGGGTGGTCATGTGACCATCCGGTGGAGCCGCCAGTGTCGGCGATACTCTCATATGCCCTTTCGTCGCTCCTGCCAACCCATCATAGAAGAACCTTGGGATGGAATATTGCACGCAAGGACAGATCTAGGAATTCAAATTAGTGAGGACACCTTGTTAGTTCTAATCGCGCAAAGTTTTTTTCCAGTCAACGATCATGCTAAATTGAGACATTTATTGTAAAACTACAAAATTTAAAATGCATACTTTTATAAATAAAAAAAAAAGAACAAAACTTTTAGAGTATGGTTTACATTGACATTGACAAGTCTTTAAAATATTGAGGTTGTTTTATTGATGACTTTTTTAAAAATATTTCTCCACAACGGTTAAAAATTAAAGAAAATCAAAAGATAAATCTTTAAATAAACAAACAATTTATGAACCAATAATTATAAATGAACCAGCGAACAAATGTTGTAGCACAAAATTAATTCTACATTTTTATTTTTGAGATATATATAAGTTTGTATACTAAATATATCATTATATTACATTTTTATCTTTTCCCATGCATAGATAAGGTTGACGATTGGAAAAAATAAAAAATAAAAAAATATAAGTTCAAGGTAGTTATTAATTGGATCTGAGTTTATGCAAGTCATATTGGGCACGAGTTATGTGGTCAAGCCTTTGCAATTACTCTCGAAAGGTTTTGGCCTTGAGCATCCAGTGGCGGGTCAATGCATAGATAAACACACACCAAGTCTTTCAGGGCCGAAGACGTTGAATGGGTCGAAAATTGGATGTAAATCCTGTTTGGGCAGGGGAAGAGTCCTATTTAGTTTTTTCTCTATCTAGTCCGGTTAAGTTTAGGGCCTTTTTTGGGCTCCTCCCGTGCCCACAACAATTATTAGAATAACATTATGTAGAACTTGAGGTAAATAAATTGTCTGTGTACGAAAGTAGCATGACCAAACATCGATAAGTAAACGAACAAAACTGATTTGACTTGTACAAGAATAAAATGGGCAATTCTAAGTGTTAAAATATTTTTCATCATCTCATTTTCCTTGTATAAATCTGTTTCGTTCACGTACCAATCGATATTCGATCAATCTAATTTTTTACATGAGTAACATACTAGACAAATTTCTACAATATAACGATTCTAATCATTGTTGTGACCCCGAGATGAATCCACAAAAACCTAAAACTGGACCGGACTTGATAGGGAAAAACTGGACATGGCCTCTTCCCGTTTGGCTGGCTACAAAAAGATGGTGTCTCTAACCCCCGTACCCCTCCAAACCTTTGATTTTTGCCTATTATATCCCTAATTCACATGGTTTAAGTTTTTTTTTTTTTGCCATTCGATAAACATAAGTAGAGTTAGTTGTTAGATGTTAGTAACTACAAGGGTTGACCTCTTCTCCATAGGAGTAGAACCCAGAACCTCACCCATATAGAAGGGGTTACACGACCAACTGGGCTAACTGCTCTGTTCACACATAGTTTAAGATAAAACTATTACCTTAATACATATTGCAAAACATACTCCGATTTGTTTACGTACTTATTCGTCTCCAATCAAACTTCAATTTTGTTTTTTGGATCCTCACTGAAATTCCGGAATAAAGACAAAAAATTAAGGGTTTGGTGGGTACCACCGATTTGAGTATGAATGGGAGCCTAAACCAAAAGGATGAACCCCTACTCGGCCTTTGGAACGGTAGAAATTTTATTTTCATCTTTTTGTCAGACTATAGGATATTAAGTATGTTAGTTAAGTACTTAAGTTAGATTACTACGAGAGATAATGATGCTCTATCAATGTTACGTCAAAAGAATAAAAGTAGACTTGAAGGGGGTTCCGTAATTCTTTGTAATAGCAGTTAGTTAGGAGTTTGTTACAGAGAAAGGGGAGGGAATCGTATTCCATTGGTAGTTATAAATACTGAATCGAAGGAGGAGGAATGCATGTTGATTTTTACTGGAAATAACAGAAGTTGTTACTTTTCTTTTCTCTCTATTCTCTCTCTCTCTCTTCTACTCGCAATTCTCTGTATCTTCTTCCACAGCTGTAACATTGGTATCAGAGCAGTGCCATTCTTGGCCTGTAAGATTTCTCTGAAGTCCATCATGGCAGATGGAACTAGAGCGGCACAAGAAGTCAAAAGGATCGATGACACCTTGCGTACTCTGAAAGAAGGAAATGAGATCAACTCGAAGGAAATAGGGGAAATCAAGAATACACTCAGGGATTTGGGGGATATCAAGGAGATGATAGCAGCCATGAACACGAAATATGATCAGATGGCGGTACACATTTATGGAAAACAACCTCAGAATCAGAGTGGGGGTTCTCGACTACACCATCAAGAACAACCTGGGGCATTAGGGTTTCAGGTCTCGGGAGGAGCAATTGACAGGTCAGAACAACAACTCCAATCGTCTTTTATGTGTACTCAGAGGTTTGCTAAAGTAGAATTTCCTCGGTTTTATGGGGACAACCCTAATGGATGGTTATACAAATGCGAACGTTTCTTTGAATATAATGCCACTGATGTACTAGACAAGGTTAAGCTGGCATCCCTCCATTTAGAAGATTCTCCACTCCAGTGGTTTCAATGGTTTGAAAAATGCCATCACCATATAACTTGGGATTTGTTTAAGTATGGACTGTTAGCACGATTTGGTCCAAACTCATATGAAGATGCAATTGGAGATTTAACCAAATTGAGACAGACAACTACTATAAAGGCCTATCAAGAACAGTTCGAGATATTGGCTAACAGGACTCAAAACCTCCCTGAAAACTTCTTTGTTAGTTGTTTCATAAGTGGGCTTAAGGAGGAAATACAACCAGGGGTGTTAATGTTTAGGCCAACCTCAATTACTCAGGCTATAGGTTTGGCTAAACTTCATGAAACAAGGATTGAGGCAATTACTAAGAAGACAAGGTCTGGGTACAAGTCAGAGGGCATTTTACCCCTACCACAGAGTAGGTCCTACATGAATAATGGATCTTTTATCAGGAAAGAGTTGCCAAACGAGTTGGAAGACAAAAAGGCCAAGGGCTTATGCTTTAGATGCAATGAGAAGTACACTAGAGGACACATTTGCAAAAAGAAACAGTAGTATGCCATGGAGGGAGAGGATGAAGTAGAGGAACAACCACCAATCTTGGAGGCAGAAGAAGGGCTCGAGGAGGACTAAACACCTGATGAGGAATTGCAGATTTCTTTGAATGCCCTTACGGGATCAGTTTCATATAGAACCATGTGGGTAAGGGGGAATGTTAAGAAGAAGTTGATCAATATCCTAATAGATTCTGGAAGCACTCATAATTTTTTAAGCCCGGAAGTGGTTAAAAGGGTCAATATATGTACTGAGAGCACTGAATCCTTGCCTGTGTCAGTAGCAGATGGCACGAGAATGATAAGCACAGCTATATGCAGAAATTTTCATTGGGAAATGCAAGGAACAATCTTCCAAGCTGACATGAGGTTACTGCAGCTTAAGGGTTGTGATATGGTCCTTGGAATTCAATGGTTAGCCACATTGGGTCCAGTTAAGTGGGACTTCAAGAATCTCAGCATGGAGTTCTTCCTTAATAACAAGAGACATGTTCTAAGGGGGGGACGGAAAGAGGAGATAAAAGTTGTGGGGCCAGAGAAGATGGGTAAATTGCTGCTGAAACAACCTCAGGGGGCCATAGCACAGATTTGCTTACTTCAGGCTGAAGACAATAAAGATGTGGAGAGCAAGCCACATGATTTGGAAGGGATACTCATAGCATTTGCAGACATATTTCAGGAGCCCAGGGACTTGCCACCAGTTAGGTCCCATGATCACTGTATTCCCCTTAAACCAGGAGCTGAGCCCACCAATGTTAGACCCTACAGGTATCCCCATTTCCAAAAAGCTGAAATTGAGAGGCAAGTGAAGGATATGTTGCACTCTGGTATCATTAGACCAAGTGTCAGTCCATATTCTTCACCAGTTCTTTTGGTTAAGAAAAAAGATGGAACATGGAGAATGTGTGTGGACTATCGAGCTCTCAATAATGCTACTGTAAAAGATAAGTTTCCCATTCCAGTAATAGATGAACTCTTGGATGAGCTTTGTGGAGCAAAATTTTTCTCAAAATTAGACCTCAGATCTGGGTACCATCAGATTAGAGTCCATCCATCAGACATCAACAAGACAGCTTTTAGGACACATGATGGACACTATGAGTTTATGGTAATGCCTTTCGGTCTTACCATTGCTCCGTCAACTTTTCAGAGTCTAATGAATGAGGTATTCAGACCTTTCTTGAGGAAGTTTGTAATGGTATTTTTTGATGAGATATTGGTATTCAGTCAGACTTGGGAAGGCCACTTGCAACACTTGCAAACCACTCTACAATTACTCAGGACACATCACTTGTTTGCTAAGTTGACTAAGTGTGTGTTTGGCAAGCAAGAAGTGGAATATTTGGGCCATTTGGTGTCATCAAAGGGGGTCTCTGCAGAACCTACCAAAATACAAGCTATTATTTCTTGGCCAACACCAATTACAATCAGGGAGTTAAGGGGTTTTTTTGGGTCTTACTGGATATTATAGAAGGTTCATACAACACTATGGCACTCTTTGTTCTCCACTTCATGGGTTGCTCAGGAAAGATTCTTTTGAGTGGACCCCAGCCGCTACCCTAGCCTTTCAGCAATTGAAGAAAGTGATGACTACAACACCAGATTTGGCTCTACCTGACTACAACAAAGCTTTCATCTTGGAGACAGATGCATCTGGCACAGGACTTGGGGTTGTTCTCATGCAAGAAGGCCACCCTATAGCCTACTGGAGTAAGGGGCTTTCAAGAAAGGACCAGGCACTTTCTACTTATGAAAAGGAACTGATGGCAGTAGCCCTTGCTGTGCTAAAATGGAGGTATTATCTCTTGGGAAGACAATTCTTAATCAGAACAGACCATCAAAGTTTAAAGTATCTCTTGGAACAAAGGATTGGTACTCCATTTCAACAAAAATGGATAACCAAGTTGTTGGGTTTTGATTATTCCATAGTCTATCGGTGTGGCAAAGACAAACAAGCTGCAGATGCCTTATCAAGAAAAGGGGAGTTGCAACATTCAGAAGATCCAATTGCCACCATTCAGGCTTTGTCTTGTATAACCTCCAGCTGGTTAGATGAGGTTAAATTGAGCTGGGTTAATGACAGTCACATTCAACAACTTATCACAGAGTTGCAGCTGGGTCAAGCACATTCTGGTTATGCTTTGGACCATGGTATTCTTACTTACCATGGCAGGTTGGTGGTTGGAGAGTCACCTGTCAGGAGACGGTTGATACAGGACTTCCATTCTTCTGCTGTGGGAGGGCATTCAGGGGTCGGTAAGACCACTAAAAGGCTGCAGAGGAACTTTTATTGGAAAGGGCTTCAAGGGAATGTGCACTCTTCATCTCAGAATGTGATACTTGTCAAAGGTATAAGAGTGAAAATGTCAAGTATCCTGGCTTATTGCAACCCTTACCTATTCCAGACAGGATTTGGTCTGACATCTCAATGGATTTCATTGATGGATTACCTAATTCTCAAGGGAGGACAGTGATTTTGGTGGTGGTTGACATATTAACTAAGTATGGGCATTTTATGGCTCTCTCACATCCTTATACTGCCAAGGATGTAGCCAAGTTGTTCTTTGATCAGGTATTCAAATTACATGGCTTACCTTCCACAATTGTATCTGACAGAGATGCTATATTCACTAGCCAATTTTGGCGTGAGCTATTCACTTTACAAGGATGTGAGTTGTGCCTTAGCACTGCTTACCACCCTCAAACAGATGGCCAAACTGAAATTTTAAACAAGTGCTTGGAAAATTATTTGAGGTGTATGAGTGGGGATTGCCCTAAACAGTGGAGTAAATGGCTGACCCTAGCCGAATGGTGGTACAATACTACATACCATTCTGCCATTAAAACTACCCCATAGTCCCATACTTTGCAGTGTATGGCCAAGACCCTCCAGACCATACCTTCTGCATTTCCAGACCCTCTTCGGTGGCAGAAGTGGACAGTTGGATAAGAGAAAGGGCAGCTATAATCAGAAAACTGAAGGATCACCTAGCTCTGGCACAACAGAGAATGAAACACTATGCTGACAAGGGGCGATCTGAGAGGTCTTTCGAGGTGGGTGATTGGGTATTCCTTAGGTTGCAACCTTACAAATAGTCCACTATAGCCATGCATAGGAATATGAAGCTAGCTCCTTGATTTTTTGGACCTTATCCAGTGTTGCAAAAGATTGAATCTGTTGCTTACAAATTGCAGTTGCCAGTTGGGGCCAAGATACACCCAGTCTTCCATGTATCCTTACTCAAGAAGAAGTTGGGGGCTCAGGAGTCAGCTCAACCTACCCTTCCTCCTATTGGAGCTGAGGGCACCCTGCAATTGGAACCTATGGCTCTGTTGGACAGAAAAATGGTGAAGAAGGGTAATAAGGCAGTGGTACAGTGGCTGGTGCAGTGGGAAAATGCCTTTCCAGAGGATGCTACATGGGTTGATTATGCTGAGATACAAGCCAAATATCCCCAATTCCAGCCTTGAGGCCAAGGCTGTTTTCAAGCAGTGGGGAATGTTACGTTAAAAGAATAAAAGTAGACTTGAAGGGGGTTTCCGTAATACTTTGTAATAGCAGTTAGTTAGGAGTTTGTTACAGAGAAAGGGGAGGGAATCGTATTCCATTGGTAGTTATAAATACTGAATCGAAGGAGGAGGAATGCATGTTGATTTTTACTGGAAATAACAGAAGTTGTTACTTTTCTTTTCTCTCTATTCTCTCTCTCTCTCTTCTACTCGCAATTCTCTGTATCTTCTTCCACAGCTGTAACAATCAACTCGAACCCCATATCTTCCAACACCAAAATACTGCTACACGAACAACTGAACTAAAAGCCCTTGTCCTTTGAAGACTGGTACTTCTCTTTTAGTATTTGTCAGAAACAAGTTGTTTGTGAATCACTTGGGATGCATAGTTTGTCCAATTGTACCCTTGTTAGCCTTAAAGTAACGCCACAGGAGGTAAGTGACAATTAGTTTGAAAAGAAAGGAGGGCATTGAAATTTCAGAAAGTATAGAGGAGGCTAGGTCTTTGTATTTGTCAGAAATCTCAGGGAGGTAAGTAAAATTTACCCCTATTAAATGTTCCGTGGCTAAGAAAAAAGGAGGTGCAATGTCTAATTTTTTGATAAATTAGCATCGGGCATGTGCTCAATACCTATCACCAGAGGCTATTACAATCTTCTAATTGTTGGGTGGAGGAGTATAGATCACACACTTTTCATGTATAAAACTCACAAAGAGATTGAACAAACACACTCAATTTTATTGATGTTCTCTTACTCCACACTTGATGAAAAATACTACGGATTACAAGCCTACTTATAGGCATAACAAGCAGAAAAAACAAATACAAGATAAACTCATATTTAATGCAAATCACAAAACGAATTACAGAAGTTTAGGGTTTAGGGTTTTAGGGTTTAGGGTGCAATCTGAGCAGTTTTGTGTGAATTCTGGGTAGTTTGTGTGAATTCTGGGCAGTTTGTGTGAATTTTGGGCAGTTTTGTGTGAATTATGGGCTGTTTTGTCTGAATTCTAGGCAATTTGTGTGAATTCTAGGCAGTTGTGTGCAAAATCTGGGCAGTTTTGTGCAAAATCTGGGCATGTTTGCGCAATCTGGGCAGTTTTTGTATGCAATCTGGGCAGTTTTGTGCAATTTGGGCAGTTTGTGTGTGCAATCTGGGTTTAGGGGTTTAGGGTTTTGGGGTTGAGGTGGTTTAGGGTTTTGGGGTTGGGGTTAGGGTTTAGGGTTTAGGGGTTGGGGTGGTTTAGGATTTGGGGTTGGGGTCACTACAAGAAAATCAAGATCTAGCAATAGTTGAGAATGTTACAGAAGATGCCTAAAACTGTTACTAAAGCCTGAAAAACCTATACCAACGGTTTGAGGAAGCGTTACAAGATCGGTGTCACTGTAGGGTTTTAGTAACAGTTTTGTGAACTGTTGGTACCAGCATTCTTTCTAGTAACGGTTGCTTTAGTAACACTTACAACTGTTGTTACATCCCAGTTCTACCCCTAACTATTGTTGGACTTTAGCGACACTTGAAACCATTGCTATAGACAGGTTTCTTTTTTTTTAATAGCAGCTACAGCAACACTTGAAACTGTTGCTATAGACCTTTTTTTTTCCCCTGATAGTAGCCATAGCGACACTTAAAACCGTTGCTGTAGACCCTTTTTAAAAAAAAAAAATAGCAGCCATATATATTCCATTTATTTTCATATATATACCTATGAAACTATTATTAAATGTCCATAATGCTAAAAGTCGAGGAATTGCAATTTCATTCAATAATAAAACTTGATACCATAATTCGAAAAATCATCACAAGAACTTGTCAAAAATAAACAGCACATCAATCTAATCTCCCTCATACTTAACATAACAAAATCTCCCTCATACTTAACATAACAAAATCATCCACGAGGTATATCTTCCCTAAGACTTGTCCAAACAAAAATCACAAAAACATCATAAGCTCCCCTCTTAAAAAGACCTCCATCAAAATAGATATCCGTCGCTAGATTCTTCTATATTGTCATACTACCTGCAATAAAAAAAGGCAATGAAAAATATCTAAATTAATGGAAGTCTACAGCAACAACTGTATTCGTGTCGTGTCGGACACGTATCCTTGCTTTATTTATTTATTTTTTGAGTCGGACACATTTATGCTCGAACACGTATCCACTTTGTGTCCGTGTCTGTATCCGTGTCCCGTGTTAGTATCCTTGGTTCTTAGATTCGATTAAGTTTTCAACAATGCAAGTCTAAAGCAATTGTCTAGAAAAAGTGCTAGAGTATATCCTTACTTCATATAGAGAACACATACATAGCATGAACCAATTAACATTCACTTGCAATTGATGATGAATCCTCTATATTGTCTTATTACCTGTAATAAAAACAACAAGAGAATATATTAGAACCTTCTATATTGGCTTTTGAATTTTGAATCAACCTATTTTTTATCAATGATATAAAAGCAATACCGTAAAATTGCACAATCTTTCAACAGCAAAAGATCTCCACAATTACAAAAAGAAGAAAGAGAAAATTAGGATCTTCATAGCATTGAGGTTGTGTGTTGTCACCAAAGTGTGATGATGCATTGTCCAGCCATATACTCTAGGTATCTTCAAACACGAGCAATTCGCTAATGCTTGTGTATTCCACATGACTAGTTACTACCTTTGAGCTTATTCACTCTAATTAAAATATTTACTATAGCCAAAAAATGGCATGGAGGATGAAAAAATGGGCTCTGTAATAGCTAAGCCAAAAGACTTAGGTTAATATTACTACCTCTCAATCTTGTATCAAGTTTGTCACAATGATCAGCCTTAGCAAAGTTTCAGAAACACATTCTCTCTATGGTATCGATGAATGGCATTTCGATTTATTTTTTCCAGAAGATAATAAAAGAAATCAGATTAAAATGGTCCGGGTAATACTGCTAAAACACTATAGTTTAACAGCTAAGCTTTAGCAATTTTCATAGGAAAGCAGTTGGAAGGAAATTACAGCCAAACTGGAAAGTGAACACCCATACCATGTGGTTCTATTTCATGACTTGCAAAAGATGATCCTTGTTGTGTTTGGGGAGAAGCTTGATCACGAGTACCACTCACACCTTCTTGAACCTGTCAAAGAACAATTGACATGCAATGAGAAACAATACAACTCCAAATAAGCATATAAAATTATGATTATACAAATTGCAAATGTAAATAAACTATATTCATAACCTGTAAACCAGAGTGCCTAAGCAAGAAGTCAATTTGTGTTCTCAAAAAGTTCATTTCACCGGCCATAGTACTCATCTGTTGGTTATTAGCTTCCATCCGTTGGTTATTAGCTTCCAACTTCTCTTGCAGCTCACGTATAGTTTCCTTGTCTTGCATTCTCTCTTCGTCTGAAGTGATTTTGAACCTTGTACCACTATTAGAAGTTGAGCCACTATTTGTAAGAGTGTACCCAAACCCCATACCACGAAGACTACCAGAATGCTCTTTCTTGTTAATCACTTGTGAATATATGTCGTCCTTGGACCAGACAAGTTCACCCTTAGGTTTCTCTTTCAAGCTACTTTGTTGTGACTTCCTCAAATCTTCCATTTTTTTTCTGCAATTCATGGAAACAAGAGCAAATGGATAGAAATGTATCAGTCTCCACATTTGAAGCGAAGTTCGAATGCAAAACATATGCTCTTTATCAAATATATAAAAAAATATGCTAGCATACGATATTTTCGGATGCAATGTCATTAATGGCTATGCCACCCCTCTCGTGGGATTGCTTATACATCTCTGCTCTATCAACTCCAACTCCAGTTTTCTCCCCCTATATTACAACCATTTCATAAGGAAAGTTATAATTCAAATAAACAAGAAAAGTTTAGAAATCAGATAAGTTATATATAGGAATTACCAAATCATACGCGTGTTGGGAATATGTTATAGATCCAGCCGTATGTGGCACTTTATTTCCCCCCCTATGTATCTTGTTGTTGTCACTAAGTGTCTGTATGAAAACATTAGACTCATGAATTCTAGTCCAATAGAGAATACTAAATAAATATTATGGAGTCGCAGATTATATTGTCGATACCTTTCCTTCCTCCGAAAACCAAAAATCAACAAGTTCAGCGAAATGATCACGATTAACAGTCGCAGGTGCTGCAGCAACTATTTGTGCAGCAGTCTTTGATGGGTCATAGTGTTGCGCTTTTAAGCTACATCTCCAATGTCTCAAACTTTCCCCAAGCGACTCGAAAGTATTGTGCTTGATTGTGTCCCTTATTCGCTCATCTTCAGGAAATTCAAACTTGGACTAAAACAAGATAACATAGAAGCAATTTGAGATTCATTCGATTGAAAAGATAACATTTAGAGCCTGCGAGTTAATACCTCAATGATGTTCCAGCAATCTAGCTTATATTGATATGGCACCTTTCGCCAATCTTGATAATTAATAGGGCACAAGTGTGGCTTCCTTGCAACGGTTCCTATGAACCGATTAAGCACAATACCTTCTTTTCCAACAGGTAGCAAAACCGCATTAAATTTGACAACAATTCTGCTCCCAGGAGGCAGATTCCAAATGTCCGACAAACGTGTAACTCCTCTTTTGTTTGCCTTCCCTGATTCATCTATTAAAAAACAACTTGATCAAACTAAGATATCACTAATAAGAACTTCTAATGACATAGTTTCAGCAACTAGATTTTAGTTCAGCACTAAATAATTAATTTTCCATCTACTAGGATCATATGTCCAGCATATACAACTAGTTTTCATCTTAGAAAAACTAAATGCTGCACTTTAATTATAGTTTCCAGCTCTTTAATCAGTGTTTATTCCAATTGGTATTACAGGTTATAAAAAGTCAATTCAATAATGCAAAAAGGTTTGATGATGGACGATACCTCTTATGCCAACTTCAGTTTCACCATCCAATTCATTTCCCACGTCAAAACCATCCTCCCTCTGCTGTGGCTGTGAGAAATTTGGTGATGGTTCCTCCAATGAAACTTGTGGTTGGACAGTCCGTGAAGCACCACGTGACTGAGAAGGTCGTGAAGCAACATGTGATTGGGAAGGTCTATTGTTTTCCTCACCAACTAATGTTCTGTCATTATCACCCAAATCAACCCTTCTCCGCTTCCCCATTCTCATTTAATGGGTTGTGCTGAACCACATCCATTGAAGGAATTGGAATTTATGGCAGCCCAAGGGATCTCAATTTAATATTGTTCCTGTGAATTGTATCAATTTTGGTCCTCTCATAATCTAATGGTTGTTGATGGGTAGGCTGTGAGCAACCATGGTTACTTAGAGGAAGCTGTAAAGAACTATGTTGCTGTACAGGCAGAGAAGATACATGTGAGAGGGGATGTCGTGAAGCCTCACTTGACTGGGAAGCACCAACTGAATGTGTGGGTTCAGAACGAATCTCCACGGTCGAAATGTGATACCGTTTCTTTTTCATGTCTACAACACAACAAATAATTAAAACAAGCAATTAAATGTTAAGTCCTATGGAAAATTGTGAGCTGTGAACTACTACTACATATTCTATTTGATGATTAGGGAAATTTGGGAGTAGGGGAGATCTCATTGTTCTTGCTAAGTGTAGAAAATATTGGGATGACTTTGCCAATGGCCAAACCTCTTGACTCTTGGACTACTTGATTGCATTGAACAAACGTAAACCTGAAAGTTGGTCTTCCTGATTGCTAATTAGGCGTTCCTTCTACTATGTTGATATGTTTTACTGGTTGTATTAGGGGTTCTCATGGACTCATTGGCATTGGCTAGTGATCCCTTACTCTTCACTTAAAGACTTTTTTAGTGATCCATTTTCCTCAAAAACTCTAATATCTATGCAGATATGTAAACCGATATGTAAACCGAGCCACAAAGAATGCATGAAACCAGCCACAAAAATTCGTAAAAGATTGAGTGCTTCTTCACTTGAGAATTGCCTCATTTTGACAACCCATATAGTCTACAAACACACAGAAGTCTTCACAATAAAGTTGTTTCCTCCCAAAGGCACCATGGGGCCTTTAATCATTTCACAAGAATCTGATGCTCATCTCATGTTAGGAAAATTTTAGAACAAGAAGGTTCTAATGTTGCTGTGTTCTAAAATCGTGTTCCTAACATTGCTATTCTTTATTCAGTAGGGGGGGCACAGTGTATAAACTTAATACTTAAAGAACTAAAATAAGAGATATTTATGGAAATTTGGAACAAGGGGAGGCCCTGGCCTCCTTTAGCCCTAAGGTAGTTCCAAAGAGTCCATGTTTGGGTTCTAGCTATGATATTAAATTATCTAGAGCTTTAAGAAACAAAATTCAAATAGCCATTATAGAATAGCCAATAGAAAGTTAAATGGATAACCTCATATTTAAGACAATCCTTACCGAGAACAAGCCTGAGTTGGACTTTGGACTTCCTCCACTACGCACTACAAATAACAAAACACAGCAATTCAACAAAAGGTTCCATTACCTAAGTGCAAGAGTTGTAATAGGCATTTTATAACATGAAGAAAGGCCACACAAAGTAAATAGAATAGAACATTGCAATAGAATTTCTTTACTAAACCCAAAGATAGCATTTTATATGATTGTTGACACCACTCAATCCCACTGTACATATATTTTTAAATATATAAAAAGGGGGTGGATTAAACAAATATTTTGGGCATAGACATATAAATACTCCCTCTCCTCTTCATCTGTGAAAAAAGGCAAAGAAACACATATTGGTACACCGATAGTTATGTTAAAAGGCAAAAAAATCTTAAAGGAATTCCGTCGAACATATGGTGTGCGTGTCAAGTGAGTTTCTTTCGTTAAGGGAAATATATATTATTGGGTGCTGAATGGTGGGCTTTTGACATGATTTGCAAATGAGAATTTCAATCGCATTTTGCTGCCTGATAGTATTACTCTCTTTGGACTATTCAAACCGGTTTAGTGTGATTAAGGAGTGTGAGAAATTATTCTATAAAAAACCTTCAAGTAATCTGTACATGTTTATTACTACTGTAAATATGGATATGAAAAGGGTCTCTAAGCCCTGTAATGGATTTTTGAAAATTCCCATTTGGGTTTTATGCAAGCCCTAACTAGCTGAGGAGAAGAGGACTCACCACCGTCGCACGATGAGAGCAAGACCGAGGAGAAGAGTCAGCGCTAGAGAGAGAGCTGGAGAAGTAAATCGTTAGTGAGAGAGATCGAACTGGAGAATGAGGGAAGGGAGTTTTGTCAGCCGAAAAATTTGGGGGGAAATCCATCTTCTCTCGCCCGCCAAAGGTTTTGGGGGAAGCGGTATCTAATTCCAATTTCAATTTTTTCATCTCCAGTCCAATTTTACTAAAAGGTTTTGGGGGAACCGATGGATCATGTAAATAAGTAAATTGGATCTAATCCATTGGGTATAGGTAATATAAAGTGAATTTATTTTGGCGAAAAAAGTTGAAAAATTATATAATGAGGGTCCCACACAGATGATCCAAACCATTCATTACTCTCAGAATAATTTTTAGATGGCTTCCCAAGAAATCAGCTTAATCCGATGTGCATAAGTGGTTGATCCAAAACTCACCCGTTACATTACTCTCAATCCGAGGGTGTTTTGGATGAACCACTTATGCACATCGGATTGAGATAATTTCTTGTAGAGCAACTCGGAAAACAATTCTAAGAGTAATGAACGGTTCCATTCATCAAATAATGTATTTAAAGCCATATTTCTTGTACTGTCTATAAGACTTTAATGCGTTTAGATGTTTAAAAGCCTTCCGATCATATGGTTGTCAATAACAGATGATTTCCAATTTTTGGTGACAAAGATGGAATAACAAAAATGTGAAATCCTAACGATTCAGATTGATTATTTCAAAAAGACTCGGCAACAACTTTTAGAATTTATACATTCAACTTGCTCGATAACAAGCCAAGTCTTGTGTAATACGTGGATGTATAGCAGCCACACAACCGCGACACAATCAGGACGATCAAGATCGTTAATTTAATTGTGCTTGTTAATTAAACCGTTCATGTAAATTTTGGCTCAATCGGGTTTACAGAGCCCCTTCTTCGAGATATGATTGATTGTAGCTAAGTTTTTTGCAATAGCTGAATGTACAGTAGCCACACAAGATTGTTGATTTTGCGGTGCTTGCTGATTAAGTCTTTCACGTAAATTTTTGGCTCGGTCAGATTTAGAAAGCCCTTTCATTAGGACGCAATTGATAGTAAAGTAAGTCTTGGGCAATAACCGAATGTAAAGTAGCCATGCGATTGCGACACAACCATGACGATCTAGATCGTTGATTTTGTTGATCAAACCCTTCATGTAAAATTTTGAGTGTCATAGCTGCTTATAATTATGTAATATAATTGAATTTTTCTTTATAATATGATATCATTTGCATACATATTATGAGGGCCTAAATAGGAGGGTATTTAGTAACAATTGTAGGATATTTAGTAACGGTTGGTTTGGAGCCGTTACTAGAGGAGGGTATTTAGTAACAGTTGATTTTGAGCCGTTACTAGAGGAGAGTATTTAGTAACGGTTAGCTTTGAACTGTTACTAGAGTATATTAATATACTAACGGTTCTATAAAAACTGTCACTAAAGTCCTGTTATAACCAATTTCTACCAACGGTTTATCCAACTGTTACTAAAAAAACCGTTACTAGATCTTCATTTTCTTGTAGTGGGTGGTTTAGGGTTTGGGGTTGGGGTTTGGGCTGTTATGCATGTTTTATTGGCTATGATGATAAACGTTGGAATAAGTTATAGGCGGGACAACATTAGAAGGTCAATTTGGCAACTAATGTTGCAACCCTACAGAGTATCTGAGCCCTTCTTTAGTTGTTGCATAAATATATATTTTTTTACTTTTTCAGTTGATTGTTGTTTTGGAATAAGTTTTGAATGACAGGTTCGAAGATTCAAAAAATCGCGGAAGGCCCGAAGATTCAAGAAACTAGTGTGCAAGACCAATTTCAACATTTTTATACTTAATTGTAATTGTTGTTTTAGGTTTGTAGGTCGTATTTTTTTGGTACTTTTTTTTATTCGGAATAAAGTTGTAAGATATAATGTTTGAGACTTGTATTTTTTGTTTGAATGAAAAAATGCAACCTAGTTTTGCATCTCTCTCTCTCTCGACGGGTCTGTTTGACACCTCTAATCAATAGCTTACTTGGAGCCCAAGTCAAGAGGATCTCTCTATATACGGTATAGTGAAAAATCCGACCAAGGTATGCCTTTACTTCTTGAGTTGAGAGTTGAGACTCACTTTAGCATCCAAGTGCCTTCCGGAGTTCCAGTGGGCTAGGCACTAACTGGTCTTACACATCTAGATCGAGCGAAGCCCAGATCAATCGAAATCCGAACTTCAGATCTAGAAGAGGAACCGGATCAACACTGATAAACTAACATTCTTCTTGATGAATGTTAGTTTATCTTACATGATAAACTAACAATTTATCTGCCTCAAATCCCTGCCTAAATTCGCTATAATGAGTAATCAATCTTCTTGATGAATTTGTACTGAATAAACTGGAATGTAGCGTTTTAGTGCATTAGAAATTGGGTGGTCGGAATTTGGGGCATTCTTTGAAGAAGAAGCGGATGAAAGGTAGCAATTCAACGAGACTTTGAACGGTTTGAGGATCTGAAGTACATGTTTTTAAGCTAGCAATTCAACGAAAAACTAGAATCAAATAAAAACAGCTACAATCCACGAGCGAAAAATCAAAACCAATATTCAAAGTAGAAGCTGGATAATTGACACCTCATTACCACAATCATCATTACTAAATAACCCCGAGGGGACAATTAATATTACAGCATTTCGCGTTCATCGCGAAATCCTTGGCTCGTGAAACTTGATTTAGGTATTTGACATTAGTTACTGTTTGAAAATCCTGACGATGAGCCTTATTACACAACTGAAATATAGAACGAGAGCGAAATATCTAGCTTTAACTAACTGACCACCAGCTCAACACCGTCTCTAACAAAATTACCAAACTTAAAAATTGACTCTCGATCTGCCAGCTCCAGCATTTACCTCAAGCACCTTAGACACTTCGTACATGGTAGGTCTAGAATGTGGATCAACACGCAGGCAACGCATTGCTAGATTCAAGATGGAATCTATTTCACCTTTAAACTTTTGACTAGTAGGAGGCGGAAGACGAGTATCCAGGATATCTGCTAATTGTATTTGTCCGTTGTCAACAGATGTGTATAGGTTTGAAATGAGCTCCGCCGGATGCGATCCCATCAAAATCTCAAGTGTCAAAACACCAAAGCTGAAAACGTCACATTTTTCGGTCACTACCATGGTGAACGATAATTCTGGCTCGTCCCGAGGGAAAAACACAACAACAATATTGTCACATGTTAGTTCTCACTCACAAATAGGTCTAGCTAACGAAATAAAGGATTTTCTTTTGCAGCAGCACTATATCTAGATTGTAGTGATTTTAAACTTGTTTGAACATGTAGAGTTGTTGTCATGCAACTGAAAATGCCAAGTACCAGATATCTTCAACCAATGAATATGCAAAGCCTAATAAAAAAGGCCACTTCGGTTCATAACAAAGCACCAAAAAGCCTCATAACCAGGTTTGATTGGTTGTACAGTTCCCAATTCCATTTTACCATTTTTTCAAGCCAAAACCAGCACAAGTTTGATGTACAAACAAGACAACAAAAGCTCATAACTAGGCCAACAATTGATTCTCCGAATGGAGTTCGTATACCATGGCAAATTATTTTTACTTTTGTTGGATGGTTAGGGATGTAAATTTGGACGAGTGGCCTAATCCCACCCGAGCCTGTTGAAATTTAGCCCGGGCCTAGGCCCACGGGTCCCTATGTGTAGGCCTTGGGCTGGAGGTTTTGAAGCCCGGCCCGTTGGGCTACCCAATTAACCTGGCCCTAAGTCTGAATTTTTAGCTCGATTCAAGCCCGTTAAATTTTTTAATTCAGATTTTTATACACGGGAATAAAAACATAGACATATATATACTACAAGTCCTGTTGGATTTATCTTGCAATACAAGTCGTAAAGTCTTTTAAGCGCCACTTTTGAATATTGTTTTTTTTGTTGGTAATCTTAGACTGCTTTTTTTTTTTTTTTTGGTATTCTTGGATTTATTTATTGAGTGGGAGCATATATATTTTGTACTCGTAAAATATTGTACGAGTACAAAATGAGCAGAACCTAAACCTCAATTTTAGACTCGTTTAATAATGCGCCGAACTTAGACCTAACAGTATTCGGTTCGCGAATTTGGAGTATATATATGTATATCTCATAAGAATATCACGTGTAAGCTTGAATATGTTTAAAGTTTTACATGTACATCATGAAAATTATTTAACTTGTCCGTGTATAAACTTTTAAATGTATTATAAACTTAAATTTTAATATCATTTTTTAATTTTATATTTGTGTGTACTTATTTTTATTGAAATTGTAAACCTGTATGAAATAATAAATATATTATATTTTGACACATTAAGGCTTGTGAACAAGCTTGAGTTTGACTCCAACCTAGGCAAAACTCGGCTGGAGCTCAGCTCAAAAAAATTTCATTGAGCTTTGCATGGGCTTAACATAACATTAAGTAAACTTTGAAAGATGTAAATTGCATGAGTTTTGTTGTGAAACTTTCCAAAGAACATTTAAAGTTACCTGGAGCAATGTATCCGTAAGTGCCTGCAATTGCGGTCCAATTTGAAGAATCAGGCTTCAAAAACTTTGCTGTGCCAAAATCCGAGACACAAGCCTCCATTTCGGAGTTCAACAAAACATTCTTGCTCGATATATCTCGATGAATTATGGGAGGCACGCAGTTATGATGCAAGTAAGATAAAGCATGAGCAACCCCTTTAACTACATTCACTCTCTTACTCCAATCCAACTCCATAGCTTCTTTCTCTCTGCTCAAAACATTTTTCAAGCTTCCTCTTTCCATGTACTCACAAACTAAAAAAGTGTGCTTGTCATGCTGACAGAAGCCGTAGAGTTTCACTATGTTCCGGTGTCTTATTTCTGTCAGTGTTGCTATCTCATTTTCAAAGCTCTTGATCTCCCCATTCTCGGAACCTTCATTCATAAATAGCTTTTTCACTGCTACTTCCTGTACGTTGTTGAGGATTTAGACAGTAGAAGATACTAGTAATACAATAAAGTCATAAAGATCATAAAAACGACTAGCAATGCCAATGCAGTGTTTCATGAGACTTGAGAGTAGTGCTTCTGCATCCATACTCGACTGAAACATTTGGACTAGATTATCCCTCCCTCGCACGCGTATTTGTCTTTCCATAAATGACTTGGGTGCTCTAGGAATAAATGAGAAGTGTTTTTGTACGGAGAGCTAAGTCGGATAACTAAGAAGCACCTCAATTGCTCTTAGCAGCCAGCCGGTTTTTTGGTGCTCAAGGCCTAATCTAAAAATTATACCCTTAAAAGTGAACACTTAAAAAAAAATTATAGCAACAATCAACATACGAGAATGGCAAAACAATATCAAATTCTATTAATCATTATATAAGAACTCAAAATAAGACTTCTCTAAATACATGTCATCTCAAGAACGCATGAGTATCACTCAAATATTACTCGTGTTGCATTTCTAGAAACAAAATTATCTATTAGTGGGCAAATGAATACTAGTCATTTCCAAAGTTTTCAATTTTGCGTGAATCAATCAGTCAATAAACAATGGGCCAAAAATATCTCTGAATAACCAATTGCTCCCACTGGGTATAGGGTCTTTAATAAACTTGGATATTGCACTAGAATCTGGTTTCTAGCATACCTTTTACTGGATTGAGACAGACACTTAGTTTTGTCATTGACGAAGTGCCACGAAATTATTCGTACAATTATATAAAATCAATTATTATTGAACCATCCAACGACTGAGATTCCGACTCATTTCTGAGAAACATAAAAACAAGTGCTTATATGGTCCAGATAACTGGGTTGAGGAGAAATACAGAGTTTATGCCAAAAAAGTACTACATCTGCAAAATGATAAAATGTGAATTTCATTTTAAATGCTCCCTACCTATATTCGTGCCATTTTCAAACGTCTATATCTTTTTATTGGTAAGGTTTTCAAAGTTTTTAAAATTTTTGTCTAATAGAACTAATTGAGGTCTATCAAATAAGATCCATATTGCATATTAAATACATTATAGAATGAAAACTATAAGAGTTTTAAAAAAACACGCATAACCGTAGGGAACATTTAAATTGGGACGGAGGAAGTATAAAAATGACAACCGTTTGGTTAAAAACCATTTTTTTATTTACAAATCAACAGCTTCATGTACACCTCTGAAAACTTAAAATCGATAATCAAATGGAGAAGACAGAAGGAAATAATTGAAACGTAAAAACTTTCAAAAGTACCTGCCCACTTGGTAAGTTAACTTTGTAGACTTTAGCTGATCCTCCCTCTCCAATACAGTATGCATCATCAAAATCATCTGTAGCACGGATGATATCTCCATACAAAATTCTCCCAAAAGATGTATCCTCTCCGCTTATCACATCTTCTTTCTGGGTCTGGTTGCTTTTTCGATGAAATGCAATAACCCCAACAAGAAAGAGCAAGAGAAACGAGCCTAACGAGGCAGAAACTGTGATAACGATCACCCGCAAGTTTACTTTGTTTCCCTTGCCACCACCGTCGGATACTGATTTGTTACATGGTGTCAAACCTTGATTTGGATAACCACATAGATTCTTGTTATGAGAAAATGCTTCCGGTGGAGAAACATTAAAAATCATGGCATCAGGCAGAGGACCCTCCAATTGGTTGAACGAAAAATTAATCGCTGACAAGCTCAACATTTGTCCAAATGAATCCGGTACAGAACCGGAGAGAGTGTTGTGGGAGAGGTTTAAAGCTTCTAGGCTTTTCAGCTTCCCGAATTGAGAAGAAATCTGTCCGTCGAGTGAGTTGTAACTAAGATCAAGCAGAATTTGTAAAGTTACAAGATTTCCAATCTGATATGGGATTCTCCCATTCAAGTGGTTTTTACTCAAACTTAGAAATAGTAATCTTGAAATGTCTCCTATTTGATCCGGAATCGGCCCACTTAGCTTGTTCATTGAGAGATCAAGTTTCTCCAAATTGGATAGTCCCCCAATTGCTAATGGTATTTGACCAAAAATGTTGTTGTC
This sequence comes from Vaccinium myrtillus, assembly GCA_016920895.1. NCBI lineage: Eukaryota > Viridiplantae > Streptophyta > Magnoliopsida > Ericales > Ericaceae > Vaccinium > Vaccinium myrtillus. The sequence continues at coordinate 21,589 of JADGMU010000134.1, read as the reverse complement.
GCTCAAGTTTAACGACAATAATTTCGTCAAATTTCCAACTTGTGCCGGAATTTTACCGGAAATATTGTTGGAGGAAAGATCAAGAACTCCTAGCTGGTTCAACTGGAAAATTTCCACTGGGATTTCACCTCCAATGGAATTCCCACCAAAATTCAGAATTTCCAAATTACTGGATTCTGCCCATGTGGGCAAAATTTTCCCTCGTAAATTGTTGTGGCTCAAATCGATACGAGTGAGGTTCGGGTACACACCGAAATCTTGATCAAGATTTCCTGTTAGTTGGTTAAAATCGAGCCGGACTCTGGATAATGATGTGCAGTTTTTGAGGCTTACAGGGATCGGACCAGTGAAATTATTGTACCCCGCGGTGAAATTCACTAGCCTTCCGCCTTGACACACATGGGGAGGTAATTGACCGCTCAAGTTGTTCCAGACTAAATGAAAAGCTACTAATGATGAAAGATTTCCGATTTGTTCCGGTACTGAACCAGATAAGTTGTTAGAAAACAGGCTCAAATCGGTTAACTCCGTCAGAGTACCGAGACTCTTTGGAATTTGGCCAGAAAATTGGTTTAGGTTGAGATATAGGTAAGTTATCTTACTCAAATTACCCAAAGACTCAGGAATTAGGCCGAAAAAATTGTTTTCATCCAAAGCCAATAGAGTCAAATCTGCCAAATTACCTATCTCTGACGGGAGGGGACCACAGAGCAGATTATTTGTGAAGAGTAATCTTCGAATGCTAAGCAGGCCAGTTTTAGCTTGACTTGACCCGCGGTCAGGAAATAACCGTTGGTCAAGCTGCCCGGTTATAGCGTTTCTCGAAAAATCCAACTCGATGACCTTAGTGAGATTCGCTATAGAAAGTGGGATGGTTCCCGAGAAAGAGTTGGTGGAGAGATCAAGATACACAAGGTTCGACAGCAGGCCGATGTTGGCGGGTATGGTACCGTTGAGTTGGTTGTAGTTGAGGTCGAGATGGAGGAGGAGAGGGAAATATGAGAAGTTCAAATGGTCAAGAGTACCTTGTAGGCCTGTGTAGGCAAGGTTTAGCCCGGTTACATTTCCTGCAGAGTTGCATGAAATTCCGCGCCAGTTGCATGGGCTCGAAGCTGAAGAATTACCATTTGTTTGGTTGAAAATCCATGAGCTGACGATTGTTTGGTTGCCTAGGCTTTGTTTCCACCGGAGAAGCGCTTCCACTTCGGGATTACGTGGTGGCAGTTGAGCGGTAGAGGGAGGTGGGAAAACCACCAAAACGGCTGACACAGCTAGAAGAAGAAAGAAGAACAGATTGGGCATTGTGGAAAGGTTCATTTTTGGTCTGATTTTCTGGGTTCTCTTTATTTCCTGTCAAGTGGAAAGAAAAGGAAATAGTAACGTGGATTGTGCGTAATTAGATCGAGCAAACAATCTTTATACCGTGTAAACTAAAATTTTCACCAAATCAATTGTATTGGGTAATGTGATCATGTGTTTTACTCTTGTGACCATTGTTTGGACACATATCGCAATTTACTAGATTTGAAAAAAAATTTAAATTATTCCGACGGTGTAAAAAATGTTCTCTAAATTATATGAGCAATATTTGTTGATTGTGGTGGTGCCCAAAAAAAACACACATTCCAACGTATCTTTTACACTTTTTAATATTTTTACACCTACTTTTGTACATTGTTTTTTATATATTTCAACACACTTTTTAAATCTTAACATAAGTTTGTTTAGCATATATTAAGGTTTTCCCATGTCATACTTTTAACGATACACGTTACGTGACATCCTTGTGACAACATATCTTGTCTCACTAAAATATTTCGGCGACATTTTTTATATGTTGGGTCTTGCTAACGTATGGTCAATAGGTACACACAAGTACATAAACAAACAAAAAAACACACACTCCGATACACATTTTATACTTTCCAATACACTTTCACATATCTCAATACACTTTTCACATATTTAATACACTTTTTCAACCTTAACATGTGTCTATTGGGCACACGTTAGCATTTTCCATAGTGGCAATTTTTGTCTGTGGCTGTGAATCAATTTTCTTGAAGTGGGGCCATTTGTATTTACAACTTGCGCCACGGCCCTTGTCTCAAAGTTTTGTTCTGATGCCTGATGGTCCAAGACATCAAACGTCTTTTGAAGTCTAGCCGTCAATAGTTTTGACTTTCAAAACTCATTGTCCTCCTAGTGAGCCCTTTCTGACCCCTGACTCCATTAAGGTGGGAAACTGTTTTAACTCCAAAAAAGACTTTTGGAAAAAAATTTCCGAACACAGCCATTGTTTGGCCGCCTCAATTGAATCAAAATTAGTTGAAAGAGATGGTAATCTTCTCTGAGGTTTCAAATTTCAATCACGCGTATCTTCGGTCTATTCGAACGTACAATAAGTCTTCTCTGAGGTTTCAAATTTCTATCACGCGTATCTTCGGTCAACCACCAAAAATAAGAAGATACAAAGGTTAGGTTTGGCTTAAAAAGCCAACTTAACTTTTTGTTTTGTCTTTATTTGATTTTTTTTTGTGTTTGTTCGTTTTGCATCGATTTTTTGAGTATTATTGGTTCGTCTTAACGAGAGGAATCCAACAAGGTAAAAAATTATGACTAGAACTTTCAATTTTTTGAATAAGATCGAAAAAAGTGTAAAAAGCTGACATTTGGCTTATTTTTGTCTTTATTCAAAAAAAAATTATGATTAGATCATAATTTTTTACTTTTTTGATTCATAATACACAAAAAGTTGATGAAAAGTTGATGAAAAAATAAAAAATACAAAAAAAATTCAAATAAAGACAAAAAATAAGCCAGCTAACTTTTTAGACCAAACCTCTAGTTAGGGTAGCGAAAAACAAGACCAGAAATAAAAGGAAAAAATGGTCCTATAACGTTTTTGTTTTTGTCAAAACGATAAAAGATTTTATTGATAACAAAGAAATTAATATATTAGAAAAGATGATTATCTTTCTCTGAAGAACATAATAAATAATCAGAAGGTCTAGATTTTTAAATTTTCACACTAGAATTTCTTATCCTAAATCTTGCTAGCTTGTTGGTGGCGATGATATTTGCCAATCTCTGAGCAAACTAAAAAACATCTTGAACCCTCTTGCACTCCGCCTACTATATATCTTTGACGATCACTTCTACGCTCATCAAACTTGTTAGGGTCACTGGTTAAAAAAAAAAAAAAACATAGCGCCTGAAGCTGCAAGGTCGGCAAGCGAATCAAAATCTGATTTGTCATTCGACCGCCATCACCACTGTCAGAATCAGAACTGGCACCTTAATGATGAAAGGGAAGCCGAGAGAAAAGAAAAGAAGGGACATCATGAAGAAACTCACATATTTAGTGGATGGTGAGATTGATCTCCGATTCAAGTGATCTATTGATTCAGATATCGAGTTAATAAAAAAGGATCAAATATTAGATCTCATGAATTCACAACATGACCACAAAAATTGATAACAAAATTAAATTCACATTAATTAATTCACTTTTGTAGCAGATCCCCAAAAAAATGTACTACTTACAGCCATACTATATTATGCTTGGACAAAATTCGCATCGGTTGTCTAACATGGAAATTTATAGTATTATGCAGGTAACAATCGAATCCTAAACCAAAACCTTTTCTGCGTCTCCGATTACCGAGCAATGCCAAACCCGTGAATTTCTTCAATACCGTACATATGTTCATGTTCAGTGGCAGTGCAACACTATTCCGAATTTCTTTTGCTATGCCAGCCTACGATTGTTCTAGTATCCAATTTTGTCGAGGGTGCGTGCGTCTTTCATTTTGTAAAGCATAATTTACAGCTAAAACGAACTTATGTTTGTTGTACTAGCTGGTGGTAGCTGCAAATAGAATTTGGGGAGGTGTTGTGCGGTATTTGTTGTGCGCCGTGTTGTGCGGAAAAACGACGTAGTTTTGTTCATTTTCTTGGTACACTTCAATAGGCCTTGTTTGGAGAGTTAACTTTGAGGTTCAATTTTAGGGTTCAATTTTAGGGAATTTAGGCTCTTTGGGGTATGATATAGTTGTTTTAGGCACTTTGAGTTTAGGCGCTTTGGGTTTAGGCACTTTGGGTTTAGGGTTTAGGCCCTTTGTAATGGTTTTTTTTCTTCTTCCAAACAAGGTCTTTGGAAGCTTCAGATGTGTGCAAAAAACTACGTCGTTTTACCGCACAACATGGCGCACAACACCTACCGCACAACACCCACCCCGGATCCCTGCAAATACAGAGTTTAATAAATTGTAGTACTCCCTCTGTCCCAATTTAATGATCCCTCGTCCTATTTTAATCGCACAACACCTAGGGACTAGCAACGCTCAAGTTGGGGGGGTGTGATAGGCGCGCAATGTCACAGAGATAAGCGCCTGAGTAGGGCGAATTAGGGCATTAGAGGCGCGTTTTATTCCATTTTTCCACTTGATGCGGTGTTATCTTTTGGTTGGTCTTGTTATGTTTTGATTTGTAGGAAACATGCCGAAAGAGCACGCAAAGCGGACACAAGGCAATCGGGCATGTTGGGGACCGGTGGGACCCAAGGAAGGACGAGCAAGCAAGTGAAAAAAGCATTTTAAAGGGCTCGGTATCGATACAGGGATTTACCTGTATCGATACCTAGGCAACAACAAGCGAATAGAAGCTACGGGTATCGATACAGGTTTTCCCTTGTATCGATACCGAGGGCCCTAAATTGACCGTTTGACTTTGCCACGTGTTTTGACTTCAGGAAAGAGATAAATACTCCGTTTTTGTTCCGAATTAGGGTTCGAATTTTTTATTCTTCTTCCAACTAGCGGCCGATTAATTGCTTTGGAGATTCTACTTTCCGGAGATTGTTTTTCATTGAAGTTTTGAAGTTTTGTTCGAGGATTCACATGTTGCTTCGGTAACTTTCTGTTTTATTTACATTAATCTCAGTTCACGGGAGTTTGTCCGTGATCTGATCTCGTGTAATACCCCAGGTTTGAGAGTAGATGGTGTTTAGTCCCACATTAGTTGGTTACATGAGTGGTCTTGGGTATATAACAAACCATGTGGGCTACTACTAGTACCTTGGGTTTAAGCATTTTGGGTCATGTGGTGTGGCTTGTGGATCAAATCAAGGTACTGGGCCAGTTGTCTACATGGGGCGTTACAAATGGTATCAAAGCCCCGCCCTGGTCCAAGTGGTGGGTCGGATGTGCTCTGCCACCACGGACACCAGGGGAGGTTGCTGGGACTATGCAACGAGGACATTGCATCTTTAAGGGGGGAAGATTGTAATACCCCAGGTTTGGGAGTAGATGATGTTTAGTCCCACATTGGTTGTTTACATGAATGATCTTACGTATATAACAAACCATGTGGGCTACTACTAGTACCTTGGGCTTAAGCATTTTGGGCCATGTGGTGTGGCTAGTGGATCAAATCAGGGTACTGGGTAGGGATTTACCTGTATCGATACCTAGGCAACAACAAGCGAATAGAAGCTACGGGTATCGATACAGGTTTTCCCTTGTATCGATACCGAGGGCCCTAAATTGACCGTTTGACTTTGCCACGTGTTTTGACTTCAGGAAAGAGATAAATACTCCGTTTTTGTTCCGAATTAGGGTTCGAATTTTTTATTCTTCTTCCAACTAGCGGCCGATTAATTGCTTTGGAGATTCTACTTTCCGGAGATTGTTTTTCATTGAAGTTTTGAAGTTTTGTTCGAGGATTCACATGTTGCTTCGGTAACTTTCTGTTTTATTTACATTAATCTCAGTTCACGGGAGTTTGTCCGTGATCTGATCTCGTGTAATACCCTAGGTTTGAGAGTAGATGGTGTTTAGTCCCACATTAGTTGGTTACATGAGTGGTCTTGGGTATATAACAAACCATGTGGGCTACTACTAGTACCTTGGGTTTAAGCATTTTGGGTCATGTGGTGTGGCTTGTGGATCAAATCAAGGTACTGGGCCAGTTGTCTACATGGGGCGTTACAAATGGTATCAAAGCCCCGCCCTGGTCCAAGTGGTGGGTCGGATGTGCTCTGCCACCACGGACACCAGGGGAGGTTGCTGGGACTATGCAACGAGGACATTGCATCTTTAAGGGGGGAAGATTGTAATACCCCAGGTTTGGGAGTAGATGATGTTTAGTCCCACATTGGTTGTTTACATGAATGATCTTACGTATATAACAAACCATGTGGGCTACTACTAGTACCTTGGGCTTAAGCATTTTGGGCCATGTGGTGTGGCTAGTGGATCAAATCAGGGTACTGGGTAGTGGTCTACATGGGGCGTTACAAGCTTTGTCGGAGCCCATGTAACGCGGGGAACGGGGGACCAAAACTTGTTCTTCGCTGTACATGGGTAATGGCGACCGCGAGGATTCGCATCTTTCGGTGTATCTTTTTCTCTCTAAAATCAAATGTTTTCTTTGGAACACCGAATGGAGTAGGAAATATCCGGACCTGTCACTGGTGTTATGAACCCTACGACCGTACTTTCTTTTAAATAGTTTAAGCAAAACCAAATTCTCTTAGTTTAGTTAATTTTCCCATCAAATCACAAAGGGTGGCTACCTAAGAGCCGTGTTAAACCTTACAACCCGAGTTTTTAGTAAGCACTCTCCACCTTCTCTGTGGATTCGATTCCGGTCTTACCGGGTATTGTGATACACCGGTCTCAGCCCTACGCTTGGGGCAACCCATTAATTTAGGTCTAGGATTTCGGTCAAGCAGTACATGGAGGCTTCGGTATCTAGTTAGTTAGAGTTTTGAAGGTTCTCTAACTAGTTAGTTTTGTTTCCTTGTATTGTTTTTGTTATTTTAATGGTTTTGTCCCGGAAATGCCAAAGGGGGAGATTGTTAGTATTATTGGCATTTTCCGGATTCCAACAAACCATTGGAGTATGTATTTTGTACTTTTTCCATTTGGGTTTGGGAGGTCTTTTAGTGTATTGAGTCTAGATGCTCCGCCCGAGGGATCAAGATTTGTTGAAAAGCCATTGCCATGAAGATTGCTCGGATTTCGATAACAAAAGGTATATGCATTTCACTTGCATTTCATGTTCATGTTTTTCCATGCATCATATTGGTTAAATTGATTATAGGTCTCATTGGTATAGGTCTCTTGTTTGATATGGCATTGAAATTCTTTGTTTGCCTTTGGATTTAATAGAGAAAACTTTTCTTAGGCTTATTTCTCTTTTAAATGAACTTCTGCAAGATGCGCTAGATAGCGCTTGTCTTTTTACCTTCTGGCGCTTACTAGCGCAACGGCTTTTTGTCTGAGGTCATGCATGACGTCATATGCATATTCCGTTGCGCTCGTTTGCGCTAGTAGCTAGTTGCCGGCTCGGATTACTAGCGCAACGCGTTTTTTTGGGGTATGTGACATTTTCTCATTGGTCCTCTTTTAGGGCTTCGTCCTTGGCACTATATAAACAGATTTTTCACTCTTCTAGGTCAGATTTTGAGAGCATTAGCCCACCTTAGAGAGAGAAACACATCTCCTTCATTTGCTCATGGGGTTTTATGCTATTGAGGTGATTTCTATTTTGATTTGATCATCTTTTATTCATTCTAGTGCTATATTCTTATATTTATGTATATGCTCTAGTTTGATTCTTCTCAAAATCTTCTTTGCATCATCAAGAAACAATCTTTTCTTATATTCATGGGTTTAGATGCTTTATGTATGATTTAAACTTTGTGTTTGATAATTTTCCTTGTCAATCTAGTGCAATACTTTTGTTCTCCATGTATTTGCTCTAGATTGATTTTCTTCATCAAGAACCTTTATTAAAAATCAAGTCTTTTTTTTTTATCTTTTATGGGTTCTTGATATATGATATGATTTAAACTTTGTGTTTGATCATTTTCCTTGTCAATCTAGTGCAATATTTTTGTTCTCCATGTATTTGCTCTAGATTGATTTTCTTCATCAAGAACCTTCATTAAAAATCAAGTCTTTTTATCTTTTATGGGTTCTTGATGTATGATATGATTTAAACCTTGGATTTGATCATTCATTTTGTCAATCTAGATTAATCTTCTAATACTCTATGGATTACATCTAGATTGATTGTTTTTCACAAAAATCTTCATTCCTTAACATTTCATTCATATGATGGATATTGCCTTGTTTCTACGTGAGCCGGTTGGACCGGTGCGGAGTTGACTCGGAGATCAAGACAGGTGTGCTTGTGGAGTCCATGGAATCAAGGAGGGGTACGGGGTACTATCAAGAATTGTAGCTAGGTGTCACAAGGGGCTTGTTGGGTAATTCCTAGACTTGTTAATTCTTGTAAACCTTTTGATTTATGGAATGCATAAGTAGGACTAGGCCGTGGTTTTATGCTTAGGGTGTTTAGACCCTAAGTAGTTTCCACGTATATCTTTTGTCTTGTCTCTTTACTTTAATTGCTTTATATCTTGCATATTAAATTGCGGCAATTTGAATGGAGCATGGATGATTGGATTTCTCTTAATTAGACTTAATTTTGAAATTGTCGTCCTATTCACCTCCCCTCTAGGACTCGTTAGTGCATTATATTTGTTTTCACACCTGTCCATGCCGAGCACAATTTTACCCGTCCGAAAGTGTTTTGGACAACTCAGATTGACTCCCTCTCTCTCCTCTCACCTGACCACTCTCTCTCCTCTTTTTCTCCCTATATATTCTTCCGTACCGTGAGATTGCACTTTGAAAGGCTGATTCTCGAATGGATACCACGTTGGTAATAACCACCCGGGAAAAATTTCTCTTGAATTAGGGTGCCTGGTATATAGTCAATGATTTTTGTTTGAAAATTTGAATGGGATAGGTGCCAGTCCATCTCCGAAAGAGGCCCCGCCACTGTCACTCATTTTAGAACTGCCACTTGTTACATCAGGTTTGAAAATGGTTCTCAACTTGGACTTCTCTTTCCATTGAAAAAATAAAAGTCCAAGTCTTGTTGGGGCTGAAGTTATTAAAAATTGGTGGAAAATGGACTACTTCCAGTCCTCTCTCTGCTATAAAAGGGTGAACCCAAATTCCCTTTTCCTCTTATGCTGAGAAAAATGGATTCCATAAAGCTTTTTGTTGTATTGCAAGTCCTTTTGTTCTCTATTATTCTGTTGGCCTTCGAGGTGGCTGCAAGGGAACTGTTCGAGACTTCAAAACCTCAAAACACTTGTAAGTTTACGTAGTTTATACATCTTCCATTTTTTACTAGACTAGAAAAGCTATAATCAAGATTCTATCATGTGCTCGTAATACATTTTCACATAGTTATTTAAAATAGTTCCCTGCACTGCAATGATTCCGTCTCATGATTGAAGCCATTCATTTTGTAGTTATTCGTGTGCGAGTCATAAATACAAATACAAATTAATAAATGACGTTGATTGGACATGGATATGTTTTTGAAACAGTATTTGTTTTAAGAGGAAGGAACTTTTGATTCGTGATCAACTTGATTCTTTTCTGAACTATTCGAGATGATCAACAACATGAACTGTTCCGATCATTAAATGTGTCCCACGAATTAAAATTGCACGAGAGATCCTTTCTCGATGCAGAGGGCTTTTACATAGGCATATGCCCTGTACGTTCTTTTATGTATGTGATTATTTCATTTCTTATTAAAACAAAAACATACTTTCGTTTCCAATTAGTACCATATGCCGAAATTTTATTGCATTAAGCCAAGAGATAACGAGAGCCAGCTCTAAGCTAATGTTCAACGTGCAGCACTTTAAGTCCCCGGAAATTTACAAATTTTAAGGGCCCCTCCTACGTACTTTGGTGCTCCATATACAATTCAACAAAGGTGGCATCTTTAATTTTCCCTTTAAGCTCCTGACAAGTCAGGGTCTGCGCAGCCGGTGCTCGTTGATTAATGGAGCCTTTAAGTTACTACTATGAATGGTGTTTGACTAACATGTAGTTTGTGCTGTGCAAACAGATCATAAGATGGAGAGGGAGCTCGTGAATGCGGATAATCCTTGGGGCCACAACCCTCGACATGGTTGATTTCGTCGAAGAAATTCAAGCTTAATGTCCTGATTTTCACATTGGAATTTCACTTTTGCTAGCTCCTCCTTTTTTTTTTTTCACTCACACTATTCTCCTCCTAAGTCCTATCCATTGTAAAAGCGAAGAATGAAAATAAAGTTGTCTGTGAATTTTTTTTTTGTTGAAAAACAAAGAAGATATTTATTAATCTTTAAAAATTGATTACAAAGATTAAAATGGACCGAGGCAAAAGACGTTATAACGTGAGGATCCATCTCAACTATGTTGACAACTGACCACACGACAATCATATGCCGCCAAGTACCGGAGGGAAACAAGTTGACTAGAAAAGATGACTAAATTTACAATCCAAATCGAAGCCCATTCTAACAGAATCTCAGTAAAAACAATAGCTGGAAAAAGGAAATAGATAATTTGTGAATTATTGCTAGGCATGGGAGGTTTAAAAGTCCAATTGCACCGGGGCCACCAGACGGCGTCACAATCTCCAATATTCTTTTTAATTGTGTTAGGCCTGGAGTATTCCATATTATTTAGAAAAAGTTTTTATGAGATTGACCCCAAGCTGGCAAGCTGCCAGTCTTTTGGAGGAAGCAAAACGTATATATTTGGGGTAAAACTATAATTTTCAGTTATAAATTTTTTTTTGGCCGCATTATGATACTAAATAAAATAATAGCTACTTATATATACTTACAAACTTAGACCTACCAAGTGGCAATATCTATAACTTTTGTTATCCAAACACCTAGGGATAAAAGAACCAGAAGTTTGAGTTCATGGGTTGTATTTTGAGGCCAAATTCTCTATGCCAAAAAATCTCTGTGCCGAAGAATTCTCCGGCCGTTGGATCACCCAAAAATATTAAAACATAAAAGCAAAAATCACAATCCAACGGCCCAAAACCCTTCAGCACAGAGGATTTGAGACGACGTTTTTGAGGCCAGATCATCTGTGTGCCAAAGAATCTCTGTGCCGAGGGATTCTCCGGCCATTGGATCATCCAAAAATATTAAAATATAAAAACAAAAATCGCAATCCAACGACCCAAATTTTTCACAATCCAACGGATATTTTGGTCAAAATTTTCAATTGAGCCCCTTGATTGGAGATCCTTGGGCTTTGAGAAGAGGGATGATTGCTGTGCACAATAACCGGATTACCCCTGGTTTGACTTGGCGTGTGTAGCTCCAACTGGTCAAGGGCATTTTGGGATGTGAATTAAGAGATAAATATATATATATGATTTAGGATCTTGAACAGTCACGTAGGAAACCAGCTAAGGCTATAGCTTTGTTGTCTAGGACTCTTTTTTTTTTTTTTTTTCTTGTATCTTAATAAGTGGTAAAGAGTACTTCGAATCTTCTCACCTTCTTGTAGGTGTTATTCTTTTTTGTATTTATTGGATCATTTCTCCCCTAAAATGGGGCTATTAGCTGGGTTGGTTTTATATTGATTATGGATTTTGTTTCAAATCTCTCCACTTGCGTGTGTTTTTTAATGCTATATAATTTATATTTGTATTCTCCTTCCGCTTGGGAAAAAAAAAAAAACTTGTAAATTATGAGCTATAAAATTATCCACAACTGATAGTAGTAACTAGAATACCCCCATATATTGGTTATGTTTTACGAAAAATAAAAATGAGAAGAAAATTGTAAACGAGCAAGGCAAAATTATTTACTAAACCTATTAGGTGTCACCAATTGCACTCCGTCGTTGTTGACCACCAAAAAGTCCATGTCTGCCGGTAGAAAATGGACCCCAGTCCTAGCCGGTTCGGGTTATAAAAGGTGAGCCCCATTCTACCATTGAATTGAAGCTTCTGTTTCCTTAGGCTGAGAAAAAAATATGGGTTTAAGAAAGCTTTTGGTTGCTATTCAAGTCCTTTTGATCATCTCCATCATTCTCTTGGCTTTTGATGTGCCTGCCAGAGAACTGGTCCAGTCTTCAATCCCCCTGAATCCGTGTAAGTAATTACCTCGTTTATTTACTTTAGCTTTTCTAGCAAATTGTTCAGTCCATATTACACGTACCTAGGAACGGCGAAATGAAGCACAAATAGATTTTTTGTGGTGTTTGGTAATGGGCCGATCTTGAGTTACCCATAGCTCGAATCATGTAAATAAGCTCTGCTTGTTTGCACTTTGTTAGCGGAAATAATCACACACAAAGTATAGAATACGAAAACAGTAAAGAGAATCGGCAACAACATTTACGTGGTTCCCCAAAATTGGATTCCTCCACGAGAGTGAGAGTGAGTCTGCTATTTGATTAAGTCGTCTAAGGTTTTACAATAGAGAGTATTTTATAACGCATACTCTATTCCAACCCTAAAAAACATTATACCATACTACGGGCGGCAAAAACCCTTAGTTGAATCAACGATGGGCTAGATTCTTCGCTTCGCATTTGGTCTTTAGTAGAACTGTAAAATCAATGAGCGGACAAACTTCTAGTGCCCTCAAGGGGTTTATACCATTGAATTGAGTGTGAATAAATGTCCAAGATTGAAAAATCAGGCCATTAAATTAACAATATAGCTATTGTGTGACTAACATGTGCACTGTGTTGCTCAAACAGTTCATGCGATGAAGAAGCTGGGCGCTAAACCAGATCAACCATGGTCTACCGGCCACAATCCTTGACATCGATCATTTCATTTCACATTTTCAACCTCAATTCCAGAAAAATAGAGGTTGGCGTGGTGGATGCGATGTCCCGTGTTGGCATTCGAATATAAGTGCAGGACAGCAGGCTGCTATACTGTTTTTGTATTTTTATCGTCCTCCTATTGTGTACAAAATGAAAAATCAAAATTTTACATAACACTACAAGAAAATATACTATAAACTACCAGAGTATTTGCGTCGGGAGTTTTTCCGTTGCAAAAGGCCCATTTTAGTGTCCAGAAATTTTGGCGTCAAAATTTTAAATTTTTGGTCGGCAATATTTGCGACGGGTACATTTTCTGTGGCAAAAGCTACGGAAAAAATATTTTCCGGCGAAGGTACTGTGAAGCCCGTGGCAAATACGGAGACCAAAAAAAGAAAAGGGGTTTGCGCATAATTTTCCCTCCCACTCCCAAATTTCACGAACACAAAAAAACCCTTATCCTATACCACGTTCGGCGGCCTTACCCATGACTTCGATCTCTCTCTCTCCATGAAAACAATGAACCGACTCTCTCTCTCTCTCTCTCTCTGTGTAAACTGCCATATCAACCCAGCGTGAGCTCTTGTTGCCTTTGCACACAATCCCTCAATTGATGTCTCGTTTCTGGTTTAGCTCTCTGCAAATCGAGGTGAGCGCTGCAATCTAGTTCAAGTTACAGCTCCAATCGTCGCCGGTCACTACCCACATTTGGAGAAATTCCTTGGTCAGGTACGACTTATTTCTTTTGTCATTCCCATTTAAAATCCTGTACTCATACGGGAGTCGGTTGATGCACCAATATCATGGCCTTGCTAATTGGGATTGAAATTTGATCAATTTTGTTTCACTGATATTGTTGTTAGAGAGATGCCGATTGTAAATTCTGCTTATTTTATTTTATTCCTTGTACACTTAAGGGTTTCATTGTTAACTTAAGTTAGAGTAATTTGCCCATTATGAATCTCGTGAATAGCCGCTCTAGGAGGACATGGTCTCTCAAATCATCTACATCATTAGAAGGGAAAGAGGGGTGTATTTCTAGAGGATAAAAAGTGAGATTTTAATGCCCTGATAGAGTTTATCTCTGGCTTGTTCAATTGGGATTCGGGGGGCTGATGTCCTCAAGGGACAGCAGTGCTTAAACGGTGTAGTTCCATCCTCCAATTCCCCAGCCCCAGCTCCAACCTTAACCCTCTGTTTGGCAATTGACTTAAGGCATTTAATGGGCTGAAAAAACGTTTATGGCTGTCTCTGTTTGGGCATGTCACATGACCTTCTAAACTCAACTATTCAATCTGTCCTCTTTCGGTTTTCACTAATTGGTAGTCATCACTTTAGCTTTCACATGAGCTTCTTAAATGAATGATGACGAGTCCGAAAATTACTTGCAAATAAGGTGGAGGAAATGTGTTCTCATAACTTTTTCATTGGTTTCGATGAGAAAAATTCAAAAGGTAAAGAAGTTTTTATTTTTATTAGCAGGGAGCTTCAAAAAAATTCAAAGTGCTGCCACAAATATGCTGCTTAGTAAAATAGGTCTGGCGACTAAGAGTAGCTTTTCTACGTTTGGTTTTCGTATTGGCTTTCGCATGCTCTGATTTCGGCATGTATTTATAGGATAGACTCAAATAATTGAGAAAGAGATTCATAGGCTTCTCCAATGTTGTGTCAGGTATAAAAGGAGGTTTATCGACTAGATTTTCGGCTTCAAAAGGCTCAAAACTGTAGAAAACCAAATGGGATGGGAAACAAAAAAAAGAGCATCCGGCAATCACTCAAATTCATATTAGAAGTTTGTTTGTTCAAATGTCATGCCTCAGTCACTACAAGAAATTATAGTTTAGAAGTTTGTTTGTTGAAATGTGATTGGGTCATATGTTTGATATATGGATTGTTCAAAAGTCTTTTACGCTTAACAATGCTACTACTTATTGTATGTTTGGTGGCTGCAGTTTGATAGAAATTTAAATTCTTTTAGCTTATACGAGAAGTATACTTGGAAAAGTCTGGTATTTTGAAATGCAGTGTGGGTGAAGGGCTATTTATTACTTCGGATCTTGCGGCAGAAATAGATGGAGAACCATTGGGTGAAGGCTATTGTAAAGTATATGTTGGTAAAGCAATAAAGCCCAATGTTCATTTGGAAAGACCGCGTGCCTTTGTTGAAACGGTTGGAGATGCTCTTGGCCACTATGTTGCATGGAGATTTTGTGATGTATGTTTCGACTTTGATGTTATTGTATCATTTAATTATTGCTTCTATAAGTTGATTTTAATTATTTTCAAATGTTTACATTTCAGGTGATCGAGAAAGAGATGGATGATTACTAAGCCTGATTTTTGCAATTTGTAATCTTTTGTTTGGGGAATTTGTTTTATTTTTCACTTAATAGTACTTCACGTGTTTTAGTATTTTTGTCGATGTAGTTGAAAGAGATGGATGATGAATATTGTGCTACTATTAGGAATTTGAGAATTATGGTTTAATTTGTTGAACTTGGTTTTGTTTTTAATGTGGATCGTTGGATCATTTGGATGGATTAAGATATTTTGTCTTTAATACATGGGCTTGAATGAATCGTAACTATTATAGCTACAAAACATAATAGTTGTTCATATTACGGATAAATTCATTAATTTAATGTTTTAAAAAAAAAAAAAGCTTTTGGGGTAGCATTTTTTTTTTTTTTTGCGACAGGGAATATTGCATTGGCGACGGTACGCAGCACCGTGGCAATCAAAACAAGAATTTTCCTATTTTATTGCGTCGGATTAGTTACCGTTGCAAAAGGCTAGCTTCCCGTCGCTAATACTTTGCGACGGGGATTTCCCGTCGCGAAAAACCTTTTGCCACCCCCCTTACTGCCACGGGCCAATCCCGTCGCAAGCCCGTCGCAAATGCGTTTTCGTGACGGTAAAGGCTCGTTTGCAACGGTAATCCCCCGTCGGCAAAACAGTTTTTTCTTGTCGTGTAAGCTGTTTGTGAATTGTTGTGAAGCAATGTTATGGTCCAACTTCACCTACCGGAAAAAAAAAAAAAAAAAAAGGTTATGCTCCAATTGCACCATTATTGTGGTTTGATATATACTTGATTTTGCTCTATTTAGAAAAAAATAATTGATGTATTTCAAAAAAAACTATAACGAGATTATTTTTATGAAAAGACTTGTGCAAACGAGGTCTCTAAAAACATTAACTTAGGCCGCGTTCCCCCTGAATTACTGTTGTGATATACTTTGTTCGTCTTTTCTAATTTTTTTGTTAGATCTATGTCAACTTTTTTGGCAAATTATTTGTCTCGATGAGATAAGTAAAAAAATGTAGTAAATGTAACTACCAAATGAGAAAAAGAATTCTCTATAGAAAAAGAAATGTTTGAACAAACTGTCTTTTTTGTCTTTTGTACTGTCCTTATCAGAATATTTTCAAATTTCGATTCGTTTTGTTTTTTTGTTTTTTTTTTATGATTAATATTCCACTAGTTGAGCCGAATGATTGCTCCTAATTTTTTTTTTAAATTTTTACGAAAAGCTCAACAAAATGATTAAAAAAAATAAATAATATTGTGGACGGTGAGATCCACGCGGCTCCGACTTTTGGTGTTCGGATGTGAAGAATGAAAAATGAGTCGCCACCCGGGGTTTAAATTTAGAAAATGTTTGGCACCCGAGAAACCATTTTAAGAATAATTGTTGACTCTCATACCGTTTTGGAAAATGGTTTGATCTGCGAAAAGATTCTTTTGGATTCGGAAGCCAGGTTACGCGCGGGGAAGGTTTTATTAAAAAATGCACCCCGTTCGCCCGGGAAATTCCCGGTCTCTACTAGATAATTTGTGGGATTTTTGTAGAAAATATTTTATTAAGAGCTTTGACAAATAAACGAGCAAGTAAAGATATTAATTGAAACCATAACAGAAATAAAATTTAAACAAAAGGACTAAATGGTAATAATAAGAAAACAAAGGGTGAAATATGTAATAAACACAGGAATATGGCAGAAAGAGCAGAGAAACAGGGTACGAATAGGGAAAAACCGAGTATAAAATTTTGATTCAAACGGGAGCCGCGCGGCTCCTACATGGGTGCCGTGTGGCCTATGCTGCAAGCCGCGCGGCTTGCATACTACCCATTTTTCAAAAATTTTGTTTCGGGACCAGTGAGCCCAAAATCCGTTCAAAACCTGGTTTTCTTCTTCAAATCAACTCAAAATAAGTCGTTTTCGTTTATGATCAAGTTTTTGAAGCGGAGCTTATTTCCGGTACGGATCGTACCGTGCGTTTATCAAGAAAAATCGCCCGGTACGGCTCCGAAAAGCCGATTTTTATTTCGAAAATGGTTTACCAAGTTAATATACGGTTGTTGAAACCGATATTAACTCGGGGATGCCCTCGGAGAGCCGCGATTGAAAACTGAAGCTTGAAAACGATTTGTACCTTCCTGGAACTCGAAACAGAGGTTGGAAACTTCTGATTCTTCGGGTTTTGGACTTGTAAGACCGATATTTGGTGCGATTGGGAGTAATATGGAGAAATCGAAAGGGAATGGAGAGTGTGAAGTTTCGGGAATTTTACTGGTGGTTTCGAACGGGAATTTTTGCCAGAGAATCGAACATAAATTCTTCTCGGGATGATTTTTTGGTCTCTCCTTGAGAGGAAGGAGATGATCCTATTTATAACCGGTTTTGAGAGAATAATTATGATGATATTCGGCGGTGGCTTGATGATGATATTCCCGAACAGCTGGTATGTCAGGAATTTTCAGAAGATAACAACACCAGCCGTGCGGCTCCCACGGGGAGCCGTGGGCTTGCATGGGGGAGCCGCGCGGCTTGCATAGAGATGGAGGAGCCGTACGGCTTGAGGGAGGGACCGTGCGGCCTGTGAGGCTGAGTTTCCAATTTTCTGGACAAGTTTCCAAGGCAAGTTCATCGTTTTATTCGTCATCGGGCATACACGAGTATCCAAAATTGGGGTGTCTACAGTTGCCCCTCTTTGGCGAGACTTGGTCATCATTCTGAGATGCAAGTCACGTCAAAGATATAGACGTCCCAATTTTGAACGCCCAAGTGCAGGAAGAAAAGAAGAAAATGATTCAGAAACGCGGTCGAGCAAAGAGCTTCCTACGTACCCTTGTTTGTTGGGATCAGACCGATCGTAGTGCGGGGCAAACAAAATTAACAAATACCACAGAGGGATTTTTGGAAAAACTTGGGTCACCTTTTTTGAAGGCATCAAATGATTTTTTAGTAATAAACAATGCAGTGATGGATTTTGGAAAAAGATTTTCAAAAAATCATAAGGGTGCCTTTCGGATTTTAAAGTGATAATGATTTTTTTTGGATTGTACCTGACGGATTTTTGAAACAAAAGCGATTTTTAGAATAGTACCTGACGGATTTTTAAAACAAAAATGATTTTTAGAATTGTACCTGACGGATTTTTAAAACAAAAAAGATTTTTAGAATAGTACCTGATGGATTTTTAAAACAAAAATGATTTTTGGAATAGTACCTGACGGATTTTTAAAACAAAAATGATTTTTGGAATAGTACCTGACGGATTTTTAAAACAAAAATGATTTTTGGAATATTACCTGACGGATTTTTAAAACAAAAATGATTTTTGGAATAGTACCTGACGGATTTTTAAAACAAAAATGATTTTTGGAATTGTACCTGACGGATTTTTAAAACAAAAATGATTTTTGGAATAGTACGTGACGGATTTTTAAAACAAAAATTATTTTTGGAATAGTACCTGACGGATTTTTAAAACAAAAATGATTTTTGGAATTGTACCTGACGGATTTTTAAAACAAAAATGATTTTTGGAATAGTACCTGACGGATTTTTAAAACAAAAATGATTTTTGGAATAGTACCTGACAGATTTTTAAAACAAAAAAGATTTTTGGAATAATACCTGATGGATTTTTAAAATAAAAATGATTTTTGGAATAGTACCTGACGGATTTTTAAAACAAAAATGATTTTTGGAATAGTACCTGACGGATTTTTAAAACAAAAAAGATTTTTGGAATAGTACCTGACGGATTTTTAAAACAAAAATGATTTTTGGAATTGTACCTGACGGATTTTTAAAACAAAAATGATTTTTAGAATTATCATAATAGTAAAATGCCGTTGAGGGCTAAAATAATTTTTTTTTGAAAATAAATTTATGAAATGCCGTTGAGGGCTTTTAAACGCGGGAGATTTGAAAAAGCTGGGATTTAGGACGCGCTGGGGCCACTTTTGATAGTATAAAATAAACAGAGGGTGTAAGTGTGATTTTTGAAAAACCTATTCGAAAAAGACAGACCGCACGGCTCGGGACCAGTGAGCCCAAAATCCGTTCAAAACCTGGTTTTCTTCTTCAAATCAACTCAAAATAAGTCGTTTTCGTTTATGATCAAGTTTTTGAAGCGGAGCTTATTTCCGGTACGGATCGTACCGTGCGTTTATCAAGAAAAATCCTCTAAGACGGCTCCGAAAAGCCGATTTTTATTTCGAAAATGGTTTACCAAGTTAATATACGGTTGTTGAAACCGATATTAACTCGGGATGCCCTGAGAGCCGCGATTGAAAACTCAAGCTTGAAAACGATTTGTACTTCCTCGAACTCAAACAGAGGTTGGAAACTTCTGATTCTTCGGGTTTTGGACTTGTAAGACCGATATTTGGTGCGATTGGGAGTAATATGGAGAAATCGAAAGGGAATGGAGAGTGTGAAGTTTCGGGAATTTTACCGGTGGTTTCGACGGAATTTTTGCCGGAGAATCGAATGTAAATTCTTCTCGGATGATTTTTGGTCTCTCCTTGAGAGGAAGGAGATGATCCTATTTATAACCGGTTTGAGAGAATAATTATGATGATATTCGGCGGTGGCTTGATGATGATATTCCCGAGCAATTGGTATGTCGAATTTTCAAGATAACAACACCCGGCCGTGCGGCTCCACTGGGAGCCGTGCGGGCTTGGGGGGAGCAAGGCTTGCATAGAGATGGAGGAGCCGTACGGCTTGAGGGAGGGACCGTGCGGCCTGTGAGGGCCGAGTTTCCAATTTTCTGACAAGTTTCCAAGGCAATTTGATCGTTTTATTCGTCATCGGGCATAAACGTATCCAAAATTGGGGTGTCTACAAATATCTAACCTGTTGTTTCACATGAAATGCAAGTCTGGAAACAAGGCTGTTAAAATATTCTGCTGTGGAAACAAAAAATAAAAAAAGCAAAGGGGGTGCACAATATAATTTTTTGGTAAAATTTTATTTTTTCGGTAATTGAGTAATTTTTTGGGTAAACCCGGTGTCCGACCTACTAGCCCCATGTAGACTCCCAAATGTGCGACACTAACCACAAAGGCCCAAAAAAGAAATTAATTTTTGGATAATTTTTTAATTTTTTGATCCGCGATGGAAAAAATGAACGAATAATAGAAAGGGAGCTTCAAGGAAAACAAAAGATCACGTAATGCTAGTACTACTCGTAGAACTTGACCTACATTTTTAGTAAACAAAAATGAGAAAATAAAAACCATTAAAACTCAAAAATAAAGTTGACCTGACCGACGTCCAAGAACTACAACTAAATATGCAGCCTCACCAAATTAAAACACGCTTCACCACCAACCACAAAAATTATTGTCGGAAAATAGTCGCCCTTTCACATTCAGCCAGATCCCTTATACCTTCCCCCCGTTACCGAGTAATTATTTAGTAGTTTTGAAGTACAGTCACGTGGTGCTCTAACTTGTGGTGGACGCGTGATTTTTAATGCAGGGTGACTAAATCATATATTTATATACATTAATAACAAAATATCATCCCTAGATACCAATAACACAATTAATTGAAAGAAAAATTTCTTCATAACCTAAAATGTCATAGAAAAAATGGGATCATTTGTAGGTGTGCACAATTAATTCATATGGAGTCTAGTAGTCTATACACTTAATTTTGAGGCCCGCACAGTAGAGGAAAATGGTGTCGAGGCACACTGCGTGGTGCCGTGGTGGTGCCAAATCACCACGCAATAAGTTTTTCACAATATCACACCAGCACTCTAAGTCCTCCACACAATACCCCCTAAAATCATGGTCTCTTTTAGCTAAAATCAACCATGATTTTAGCACCCGGTGAACTCATTTACTAAAATCATGATTGATTTTAGCAATCCAGTTACTAAAATCAAACAAAAAACTCAGTCTAAATCCTCCTGCAATAGCATCCTAAAACACCCCCCAAAAAAATGGTAATATACATATCAATTATCCAAAAAGATGTGGATGTAGCCCATCTTGTTTTACCTCTTGTCCAACAAAGGGGAGGTCTGAGTTCAAGTCTATGAAAAGCCGTCGAATTTCCTTTGGTTGTTAACTAACTAACTTACCTCAGTAACTCTCCCTGATGTATACAATATTATTTAATAAAAACAAATTGTATTCAAAAGCACCTGGCCGGTGTATAAACGTATAGATGTTGAGGTATTGGGACACAGGACCACTCAATTCGGACGAGTTTTAAACTTCAATCACGCGTATTTCTTCGGTTCCATCCTATGCATAGGGTGACAAAAATATGTAAGACTCCTAATTATTCTATCTGTAGTTTTAGAGAACAGTCTCGTGGTGTTTTACATTATTTAAGCATCATAAATTTATGTGGAGTTTATACACTTAGCAATAGACTCACGAAAACATCTGGCCGGTGCTAGAGTGTCCCGGAGCACCAAGTTCTCCTGGCACTAAATAATTAGACTTACAAATAAAAGAAAAATGTGTGAGGTACATGATCACAGTAATGTTGAAAAAATAAGATGTGGGGTTTAACATATGCTTTGTAGGGGGTGTTTGGATGTTTGCTTTTTATATTTTTACATGTTAGGTGTTTGGGTGGAAGTACTAATTAAAATAAGT
>JADGMU010000133.1:0-12276 GCA_016920895.1 Vaccinium myrtillus | reverse complement strand
AACCCCTAAAAGGCATAACATTAAACCCCTAAAAGGCATAACATTTCAGAAGGGCCCCAAAAAACCCATATCTGGCATAACCCAAACCCCAAATAGGCCAAAAAAATCCCCTAAATGGCATAATTTTGTCTAAAGAACCCCAAACTTGCATAACATAAGCCCCAACTGGGCATAACAATAGATGTGATGTAGGTGGACCCACCTAGGGTCTTTAAAATCGATTTTTTTATTTTTTATTTTTTATTTCGTTAACTGTGGTTAACATTTGGGAGTCAAATTCAATGTTATTGATTTACTACTAAACGAATTTCAAATTTTTGCAGATCTCACGACGATTAAACTATTTTAACAATCGATTGCGTTAATATTGTTGGTCTTGTTGATGAAATCAATCTTGTAAAAAGTTATATCTCAAATGGGATTAGAAAACTCCTTCATTTTGGTATGAATTTGATATTTGCATGAATTTTACAAAAGAGTTATCGACCGATTAAACGTAAGTTGAAACGTGATGAACTTAATTTTTGGTACAAACTATGTACTCTGCATTTTGTGAAATATAGACGGTTCGGATTGCTTAAAAAAAACTCAGATGGGTATGTTATGGTTTAGAATAAGACTTTAATGCCTCGGGATGCATTAAACGTGATCCGATCTCATGACTATCGATATCCGATGATCTCAAAAATTGGCGTCAATGATAGAAACAGCGAGACGTGAAATCCTAACGGTTCTGATCGACCATTATAATTTTTTACTTGGTAACGACCTTAGAAATCTATACGTTCAATATAAGTGGTTATGAACTAGGTATTGTGCTATAGTTTAATGTACATTGGCCACATTACTGCGAAACAATCGCGATAATCAAGACCGTTGAAATTGTTTGTCTTAGTGATTATAGTGTTGTCGTAAAAAATTGGCTCGATCGGGTTTAGAAACGTTCTTTATCGGGACCCAATTTAATGAAAAAAAGAGTTTTTTTGATCGAATTAGGGTGTAAGGATATCCGATTAACTTAATTTTTGGTACGAATGATCTAATACCCGTAATGTAAAAGATAGATGATTCCGATTGTGAAAAAAAGCTACACGTGGGGCCCAATTGATATATGATAATAATGCACTTTTTTAAGGTAACTTAACCGGTTGAGATGACATTGTTTTGGATATCCGATCATCATGTATTTGCGTTTCTGACATGGAATGTGCATGAACTAAAACCCTAACGGTTTAGATCGAGCAATCGAAAAAAATACATGGCAATTTTTTAAGAATTATTACATTGTTATTGCGGGACATGGAAGCACTTAATTTTTATCCAAATTTCTCAAATCAGCCTAAATCACACGCCAAAAATTTTCACCCCTAAAATTCCCCCCCAAATACAGAGAGAGAGAGAGAGATGGAGGACCAGCAGCAAAACCAACCGGCGAGCGCCTGCCACCATCGGCGACCCAGCTCCTCCGGTGTCCCTCTCTACCTCCGGCGACCACAGCCGCCGCCGCCAAGATGTTTTGATACAGACGACACATACCAGTTTCAAACGCTGGAAAAAACTCCACCACGAAGGTAGATCTCTCTCTCTCTCCCTCCCTCTCTCTCTCAGATTGTTTCATTCATCTACATATCCCCCCTAATTGGAGACCCGGATTCTTGAAAAAACTAGGGTTCATGATTTGAAAACCCCTTAATTTGAACCCCAACTAGTAATCTGAAACCCTAACGGATTAACCCTCCTAATCCGAAATATTTCCCAAATTCGAAACCCTAATTCTGATGGGTAACAGATCCAAGTGGAAAATCAATTCACACCAGGAGGAAGAAGAAGAGGCAGCAGGTAGATAGCTTTGCCATCAGAATCGAGAACAGCCAAGATCTTTGACCCTCTTCGTCCATGTCTCTGTGTGTGTGTGTGTGTGTGTGTGTGTGTGTGTGTGTCTCTCTCGGGCCCCTATTTCTCTTTGTTGTTAACAAAGAAAGCCAAGGGTCTCGCTCAGTTGAGCTGGTAAGGGATGGTTGGCAGAGGTCGAACTGTCTGGAGTCTCTATCGCCCTGCTTTAGTGAGTGTTTGCGATCTATATCTCAATCGCTATTTGTCACATTAATCTACAGTGCGATCAATCTCTATGTAGACTACCCAGTTATAGTCCAGGCGTACGAAATTCCAAAGAAAAAAATAAATGTATATCTTAGCTTTGAAGGTTTCGGTCTGTTAGTTATTAGACCCCTCTATATTTGCCAAAATTTAGCGAGTCATGTTTCCAAATTTTCCCATTCATTTCTCTTCTTTTAGTCACAGTAAACTCGTATGCATAACTTATGCATTTTTCATTTCTTACCAGTATGCAAACAATTTGATTTTCTGAAGTATTGATGTTTCTCCTGCATCATTAGTATCTCCAAATAAAATTAGCATTGGTTTCGTTTCCTTTAGGAGTCTATGCGAACAATGGCTACCTGATGGTCTCATGCAATGGAGGGTTCAATCAAATGAAGGCGGTGAGTGATTTGTTCGAGGAACCGAGCGGAGGATTGACAATTCTTCTGTTCTTTATGAGCACTTTAATTGATTGTATTTCATACAATGCTTGCTTAATATTGTCTGAACCGTGTTGTACAAATCTGTGACATGGTCGCGATTGCAAGATATTTAAATTTCACATTGATTGTTCCGGAGTTAGATAAAACCTCTTTTTGGGCTCATCCCAGGTGTTTAAATTGAGAACCCCCATAATACACCTGAATTAAGCAAAAATATAAAGCTAGGGTTTTAAGCTTCGTCTATTAGCTTGTTTTAACAACTGGAAAAAGAAATAATAGCTGAAAAATGATGATAACCTAATCATAAAAGAAAAACTAGTAAACATGGGCTCGTAGAATTTCATTTTTGGTGAAGGTTGAGTAACATTTTTGTGGTTATTATTCATATGATGTGCTTGGAAAAGGCCCCTAGTTTGTACGATGCGGTGAAATATATGACAAAGCTCGTAAGCAACTGCTCTACAATTGGGAAAAACAAGGACAAAGTGTCCCTCAACTTGTCCATGTTGTGGGGTGTCCAATGACTAGTATATGAATTTGTTTGGCTGGGTGCATTCTTCTTGTTATGGGCTTTCAGGCCATGAATCTTATAAATTCAGAGCAACTAGTTGGTGTTCTGGGTTAGTAGTAGAGTAACTAGACCAAGTTTATAAGTCTCATCCTCAACAAGTTGTCTTCACATTTTCGGGCAGTACGTGTATGAAGCCCAAATGTAATTTCATGTTATACCTACTCACAAAATTAACCCTTGTTTGCTCATTTAGGACAATTTGCATGTGCATATTTTGTAAGAATTTTTGGTGCTAGTAATTGTAAAGTTGATTTGTATGAGCATGTTGAATTTTGTTATGTTAGGACAATGGAGTGAAAGAAGTGGGAGTCAAGGGTTCTTTGAAGGAAGCAATTAGTCGGGCTATCTTGCTTGGTACGGCTGCATCTCCAGGTGATGTTTTTTGGACACCCTCTTGGCAAGGTTTGACAATGTTGTGGTGAACTTTAATTCTAAAACACTAATTTTTTAGTTTTTAGTGTCCAGAATTCATGCAGTGTATCCCCCCTTAGGTGATAATTCTAGGTGCTTAATATTTACATTCAGAGTCCTAAAAATTTTCTGGGATGTAGGAACCATACAATGTTTCACATGAGATTGAGCGCAAACGGGCATTGTCTAGTAGCCGAGGAGAGTTCTTTTTGTGTGCTAGTTAAGTTCAACTTCGAAGTCTTACCTCTTTTTTTTTTTTTAAACTTATTTATAAGACATAAGATCCACATATATAGCTTCAATTGTCTCATTCATAAAAAGAACAACTGTTTCCGGGAACTTAGTTTCCTAATTCTGTTTGAAACTCTTAAATGTCGTATCTTTGTACCTCATTGATGTGAAAAATGTGCAGCTAGAGTTCATGGAGTTGTTTGCTGTAAGGACACCCCAGCAGGGTATCGCAACTAAACCTTATCGTAGCTTTCTCATAGCTTTATAGTGCTGCTCTGGACTCGACTAATCTAGCAATTTTTCGGTTTCAAATCTTCCTTTTAGGTAGTTGGATGAAAAAGCCCTTACTTCTTGGTGGTTAGTTTTGGTATTTAGCTGTTTCATTCAGTTTTTCCTTTTAGTTCCGCGCATGGTAAGGGAAGGAACTGAAAGGACTCTTTTCCTCTTCAGCGGAAGGGCTCAACTGCTTCCCACATCTGCCTTGTGATTTGATCATTTACTGCATTGACGGCGGCTTCCGATTCATGCAGAGGCAAATCTCCTAGAAACTCAGTTTTTTTTTTTTGGTATTTCGCCAACGTATCGTTAATGCATTGTTGGTTCCAAAGTACTAAACCAATTTATTTAGCTTCATTCCTAACCTACTAATTGCATTGTTGGTTCCATTTCTTGTTTTCCATTTTACCCATCTATAGGTTCATTTAGAACCCTATTGTTGTCCCATGACTTAGTATTGCTCGCTCGAGGTTTGAAGTCTCCTATGTAATTTTGGCGTGTACTTTTCCATCCCATGTTCACGTAACCAGAAACCTTTTCACTTATCATTTGGTGAAAACCAAGGGAAAGAACGACAAGTGTCCCTCTAGTTGTCCATGTTGTGGTGTGGTCAATGACTAGTATATGAATTTGTTTGGCTGGGTGCATTCTTCTTGTTATGGGCTTTCAGGCCGTGAATCTTATGCATTTGAAAGAGAAAAAAAAGGTGTTTAGTTTTGAGTTTTGTTTAGTTGCTTTGACAGATGTTCTTGCATATAGCATCTTTAATCGATTAGTCGCTCAATTGGCTTTAAAAATTATGTGCTAAGAATGTCAAAGTAGTACACAATCAATTCAACAACCGATTGGTAGTTTGGAAACTGAAGTATCGAAACTTATTTAGCTTCATTTCCTAGCCATACTAAATGCAATTTGCTATCTTGATCCAATATAAATGGATTTCATGATTTCTTGTAGATACCTGGCGCTAATCTAATCTAGAAAGAGAGAATGATGAGGGCAAAGAGAAAGAGGATGCAGAAGTGGAGGAGGATGGCGAGATACACAACCTCCAGCCAAGAAAACCAAAAGGCGATGCTAGACACTTAGGCTTCTTCTCTTTCTTTTTGTTGGAGTAATATTTTTTTTTTTTTTGGTACTTCGAAAGGTAGTATTAGTAATGGATGCTAGACACTTAGATTTCTTGTAGATACCTGTCATGTTGTGTTCACGTTCAATGTCCTTTGGATGTTGAAAATGTGTGTAAAAAGTGCAGGAAACAGATTTTTGAGGGCTGAAAATTAGTGTAAAAGTGCAAAAAACTGATTTTTGGTTGTTGAAACTGGTTTTTGGATGCTGAAAATGAATGTAAAAGTGCAAAAAACTAATTTTTTTCTCGTGAAATTGCCTGTAAAAGTGCAGAAACTTGGTTTTTGGTTGTTGAAACTGTGTGCATAAGTGCAGAAAACAAGTTTTTTGGTACGAGAACTGTGTATAAGTGTTAACGACGAGGCTCTTTGCTATTCAGAAGTGAAATTCTCTTGATTGATATTTGTGAGCTATCTTTTGCATGTTACCAGAAATATGTCTACTATCTCAAGCAGACATGTTTTAAATTATCTGAATCTAATACTTAAAATCCAACTTTACAATTTGAATATTAGACTTCTGCTCTTTTTTTTCCCTTTATATATCAGACTTCCACCCATATTGTCTGGCCATATACTTTTGTTCATTTCACTAACTCAGTAATTTGTGATGATCAACATGTAAGAGTTTGCTGGGGACTCTAAACAATTATCAGTTAATTGGGTACAAGAAAAACGATTAATATAACTGATTTCTACATATGATACTTGTTTCTCTTGCCTGTCCAAAGTTGGTTACCTTTCCTACATATGGTATATGGATCTAGCCTGTTATTATTTATTCCTACATTTGGCTTAGGGCGGATTCACCTAACACTTGATTAATCTGTTTATTGTACTAGTATAACTATTCTTTTGTAATGCATAGAGTTGATCATATAATGTTTTTGGATTTGAATATTTGGATAGTAACCACGGCTGTTTGGTTGATCAGTTGTTGGAGTGTTTCGAATGATATTTTTACCTTTTTTTAATCTTTTTGGGTGAGAAGCATCGTTAATCGATTTGTCGCTCAATTGGCTTTAAAAATTGTGACTGAGAATGTCGAAGTAGTACACAATCGATTCAACAACCGATTGGTAGTTTGGAAAATGAAGTATTGAAACTTATTTAGCTTCATTTCCTAGCCATACTAAATGCAATTTGCTATTTTGATCCAATATTCATGGATTCCATGATTTCTTGCAGATACGTGGTGCTAATCTAACCTAGCAAGGAGAGAATGATGAGGGCAAAGAGAGAGAGGAGGACGCAGAAGTGGAGGTGGAGGATGGCGAGATACACAACCTTTAGCCATGAAAACCAAAAGGCGATGCTAGACACTTAGACTTCTGCTCTTTTTTTTTTTTTTTTTTTTGGAGTAATTTTTTTTTTTTTGGGGTACTTAGAAATATAGTGTTAGTAAAGTTGGACTTTTTTAGAATCTTGAATTTGTTAATGTAAATGTTGCAATCTTTAATTTGTCACTGTGACTGGCAATTTAATACCATTTTGAACTTGTGAAGTTGTATGTGTTTGTATATTGTGATCAATATTGTGTCGTGTCCATATTCCGTGTCCATATCGTGTTGTGTCTGTATCCCTAGTCCATAAGTAGTTGATCTTGTTACTCTCATGTCGTGTCCACGTTTAATGTCCTTTGGATGTTGAAAATGAGTGTAAAAGTGCTGGAAAACGGATTTTTGGTTGCTGAAACTAGTTTTTGGATGCTTAAAATGAGTGTAAAAGTGCTGGAAAACGGATTTTTGGTTGCTGAAACTGGTTTTTGGATGCTGAAAATGAGTGTAAAAGTGCAAAAAACTGATTTTTGGTGGCTCAAACTGCATGTAAAAGAGCAGAAACTTGGTTTTTGGTTGCTGAAACTGTGCATAAGTGCAGAAAGCAGGTTTTTGGGTGCTGAAACTGTTCATATAAGTGTTAACGGCGAAGCTCTTTGCTATGCATGTTTAAAAAGTAGGTTGTTCTAGAAAAACAGCATCCCCCTATTTTCTTACCTAGCTCTGGCTTAAATAATCGATCAGTCGATCAATTGGCCTTAAAATTTGTTCACTGACAATGTCATGTAGTACACAATTGATTGAGCAATCGACTGTTATAAACGAATCAAAGTTTAGATTGACCGGACATTGATACTGATATAAACGAATCAAGTTTTTCTCATTTGCTTTTAGCAACTTAATTTTTTAGTATTTACCCAAAAAAACTTAATTTTTAGCACTTTTTTTAAAAAAAAAGGCTTTTTAACAACTTTTTTCGGCTTTAAAAATTAATTTTTTTAACAACTTACCTGTTAGCACTTTCATGAAAAATAAATAAATTTATTTTCAACAACTTAACTTGTATGTAACACTGTCACGGATATTCTAAGATCCTCAACCCCAACATTCACATAGTCCATACACTTCTTGGTCTAGCAGAAAAATATAATGCCAGAAAGCCCCAAAAATAGCACCGCACCATGCCGTAATGAGTAGTACTATGTCATAATCTCATTGCCCAGCAATTTAACTAAAAAAATCCCACGAGAATGAAACAGGCCACATCGTCAGCGTGGCCTATTCTAAATAGAGAACCAGTGAATGAATGAAAACTCAAAACCACCAGAAAGTTCAATCCACAAAAAGTAAAATCTATTAGTCTAATAGAGAGAAAAGTCCACCCAGAACCTTCACTGTTTGTGATCAAAAGAAAAGAACATACACATGCCAACCCAAGGGAAAAAGGGGAGGCATAAAAGAGATACTTAGGACTTGCTAAATTGCAAAATATTGGCAGCAGCTACAATATTCAGCAAATATTTTGAAAAACACCATATGCAATCATACGAGGTGCCTCCATACTTCTAGCTCCTTTATTTATAGGATAGCGATTCGTATTAGTCGCAGCACTAAGTTTGTAGAAGGGAGGGGGAGCAAACACTGTTGGAGATCTATGCATCCACAACAAGCATAGTCTTTGCAAGCTCTAGTGCTTTCTCGTGCCCAAAAAACTTCTCCACTATTGCCAGGGCAAACTCCATGGAAGTTCCTGGCCCTCTGCTGGTGATAAGATTGCTGTCAACCACCACCCTGTTCTCAATTTCACCCTGGTCGGACAGCTTGTCGCACATTGGAGGGAAAGTCGTGGCCTTCTTACCCTGGACATAGACCAAAACACGTAATGTACAAAGAAAGAACAGCTAAATATGGGAAGGTTACCAAACAAGAACATTTCTAGAGATTTGAACTAGAAATAAGTTGATATGGGAACAACACAAACAGAAACATCTTGCTGGACCCTTGATTCAACTGTGATAGTAGAAGATGATAATTGCTCCATAAAAGATGGATAACATGTCGCCTGCCAAGGACCAATGTGTTTTTGGTAAGTACAAAACTACAAATATCATCGTCATCAGGTTCTATTGACACCGAAAAGGTTGCATCAACAATACCAAAAAAAAACAAGTGCAACCACTTCTTACTTTCTTTCCCTTCATAATTTTCTCATGGCCTGGACATCTAATTCTAGATCTTGCAGTCCCATCTCCCTTATAAACTAACTACCTGCAAAAATAATTACAATTAAGTTCAGCAAAGCGGCAAGAACAAAGCTACCAAATAAGCAGTTTGGAGATGTACCACTTGAGTGTAGCAAGGCTTAAAAAACAAAGAAAAAAGTATTCATAAATTTAATATGCTACTTCTACGGTAAAGCTCAAGAAACTGTGAAACTTTTAATCTGAGGACTAGGCACTCACAAATTGGATACAAACCAAACTTTTTCACATGGTATGTGAAACTTTGCCTTCAAGTTGGACCTGAAACCACAAGGTGGGTTCCTGTAACAGTTGCCATAAATGAGGATTAATATTGCTGAACATAGAGAATTTGTTAGTAACTCATTTTACTCAAAACTGTTGCTTTTAAAACTAAATTCAAATCCCACCATGTGTGTTCAACAAATGAAACCCAAAAGAATAACCTAAAGTAAGTGAGAAAAACAAGCCCCGAAACGCAGCAATTAGTGAAAATTCTATGCATTTGTATGGCAGGAAATTTTTACAGAAGCCCTAATGCCATTATAGATAGTGGTAGCATTCTTAGTTTCTAACGCAAATTGAAAGCAGTAGCTTAAAAATCTGGATGCTCAACAATTTAAGCATCGATGTCCATTCCCCAAATTACAACGCAGTACAACAACAGAGATATAGTAGAAAACCAGCCGCAAATATAGCGGTAGAATATGATGCTTGAAAGAGCTAACTTACATGTTACAAGGGATACCCGGTATAGCTTAAAAGAGATGCTGCTCATATTTTGTCGTGACAAAGTTTATCCATTTGACTAACACTTCTTCACTTTCAGCTTATGTGTATGAGTTCTTTCCTTTGACTACATAAAACATTACCAGTCACCCCTATAAGTCACTTAGATTTATAAAAGTTGGTTTCAAAGAGCAAAAACGGATCCCAAAATAGGTAGCAACCTATAGGAAAGCATTGAACAAACAAATCAAACTAATTGATCCGACTTAACTTGGTAAAGAAAATAATAGAGCTATAACTTGTATGCTAAAAAAACAGAAGATAGTCAGATAAGTTACCTGCACAGAAGCATCAAATCAATAGGTAGAAGATGTTAATTCATTGGAGATGAATCACATCTAAAAACTTTACCTATAAGATTGATTTTAGCACTCTTCCAAACACAAAATAAGTTCGCTTAGCACCTATGTCACCAATCAGCATCATGTACTACTGCCTTTACCAAACAACAAAAATGTAGTAGTGTATCCATTTCTCCAACAATAACAGGTATTCCCAATGTTCAAAGAAAAAATGCAAGGACAAGAAAGCTTTTCACTTCATCTGCCATTCCTGCCTAACCTGATCTTCATAATGACCAAGAACCATCGTCCATGTTGTCGGTTGCCAATTCTCCATCCAGCAATAGCATCTGTCAGAAAATGAAGTGAAACATTAATTTTTTGCTCGACCATAGTAACCTCTTGGACAAAAATAAATGAGAACTCGGTGCAGCATATTGTGAAAGAAATCCTCCAAGACATGCTTAAACTAATTTAATGAAGCCCATGCCACTTCTACAATTATTAGTTTAATTCTCAATTCCCTAATGATAGGAGCGGAAGAGCAAGCTACAATATGCATGAATATTGTACTGGTACGATCTAAGTACAATAATATACCACTATTCAATCTACTATAAAGTTTCCATGTATCAATAGACTTTTGGTTAAAAACTAAAAGCAGCATCACAGGTTAGAAGCATTTATGAAGTAGGCATATGCATATAAACTAGAAAGTGGTAAAATCTATGATTCCTTCCGCTTCACTTAAAGCAAGTAAGGGGATAATGTATTAAGGGTGTCCCAAAGAAGGATCTAATAACCCCCATTCTTGTCATTATGTATCACCTCAATTCTCTCCAAGCTGCCTGTTAAATGCATTTTCTCTAGTCCAACACTGATAGCTCGAAAAGCTGTTGCACTGAAAGAATGTATTACCTCATTTGCAATCCTATTTTGCAGGTCATTCTTTGTCATCTCAAGCCTTTGGATAGCCAGTCTACAAACAAGCCATCAAATTTGTGTCAAGAGATAGGTATACACGAACACACAAAAATGTACCAGGGTTGAGCAAATCCAAGACTTTGAACTTACGTCTAATACTCGACATAGTTACGCAGTAGCTTTGTACCTAAACGTAGGTTGAATGCACAACACATTGCACATTAGACTAATCCCATTAAAAGAACAGAAGAAAGCTAATGCGCATTTGGAATGATATTGCTACTAATACCAATGCCAAAGCCCCTTTCGATTTTTGTTCCTTGAAATGAAGTACCAGCATTTATAAGCAACTAATCAGCATTTATAAATGCAGCAGAGTCAAGGTCGTTCCCTCTTCTCTCGGCGTATGAAAAAGCTTGCCTTCTCTAATTAGTTTCCTGTATACTGGTTATATAAGTGAACTTCAATCAACCAATTTAGAACTCTAAAATTGATTTCATGTGACTCATAACCCCATAAAAAGTACTGAGTAGCCTCAAGACACGAGCCAAAAAATAAATGGTGGTAAGATAATAGCACTTTGAGGCTAAATGTTGATAAGATAAAATGAAGAACATCAAGCAGAATTTTGTCATGCTTGGTTCATACGGATTGACAACTGGAGCAAGCATAACTAACCTCCGTGCACGCACAGGGTCTCACGCTCATTTTTGTATATTTGGTTTAGTATATGTATTCTTTGTTGTGACGGGTTTGTGGGGCAATGTAGGTTGTTTTTTTATAAGATTTTGATGTTTTCTTTCGAATAAACAAAGCTACTATATATTGATGGGATGGAAAACAAGATAAAATTGGCTCCTAATGTGCAAGAACATGTTATGTGGCAAACTAGAAAACGTGTCATGAATTAAAACGAGTGGCACTCTATGAACTTTCTGTTATAGGGTCATCTGTAATCGTATGTAACCATTACATAGTGAATGATAAAATTGGAACGACACAAGTGGGTACGTATGAGAACACGCAAAGTAAGTGACTGCAAGTGTTCTTGCATGTGACTAAGTTGGTCGTCATACACCAACCACAACATTCTCTTGTTCGCTCCTGACAACTTAATGAATTTCTCGCAAACCTAGCATTGGCTATAATTTGTCAAATTCCATTCCAGTCATTCTTTATCCATCCAATAAAAAAGGACTTCGCAATTCAACATACCGTTACTATAAAACAGGATCATCACTTATAAATTCCAACTTCCACCTGTTTCCTTGATAATTTTTTCGGTGATACCACATTCAAATATATTTCAGCTATTCCATCAGCCCCAAAACAAAACAAAATCAAATCAATAGCCTATCTTAATTTGACCCAAAATATTAGGCAAAACAAAAATCCCTAGTCACTCGTATTATACACGTAGCAAAATCACACCCCTCCATCAAACCCAGAAGCTAAAAGACAGGAACCGACAGAGTTGAAGAACACTTGATACCTCAAAATGAAAAAACAGGAACCCAAAAAAAAAAACCTCATCCAAAAATCAAATGAATGAGAGTAAATAACAATACAAACATTCGTGTCGGTAGGGGTCTTGAGCGGTGTCCAA
>JADGMU010000132.1:0-88818 GCA_016920895.1 Vaccinium myrtillus | reverse complement strand
TAAGTAGTGTGATTTTTGTGTTCTCCTATGTTTCTTGTTTCAATGTTATTTGTATCATTTATTTGTATGGTTATGTTTGTCTTCTCCTTTTTCTTTATGTTCGTTAATGGATTTGGGATTTGTCAACTGAAAGGGAAATGAGAAGCAAATGAAATGACTTACGATATGGAGTACAATTTTTGGGGTGTTATAATGAAGATTGGATCCAAGTTGCATACCTCGACACCCGGATATGATTTTGACTTAGAAACCTCTGGTTTCATGTCGACGATGTTAAATCTGTCCGGAAATGCCACACTCGACTTTTACAATTTTTAGGTTATCGAGGGGTTAAAATCCTATTTTGCGGCATACCACTGACCGGACATCTGGATATGATTTTGACCCAGAAGTTCTCTTTTTTTTTCCTGTCAAACAGTGGTTAAGTGCGTCCCGACGCACCACACCTTTTAGGGGTTTTAGGTGTTAAAATCCTATTTTGATGGTATTTTTTTATTTGGCTAAGACTCTTATACAAAAAATGTGTGTATTGAGATTCATTATTTGCATATGGGGTTTTCATTATTTTTTTCCTCTCAATCAGATCAGGTGCTCTCATGTTTGCAGGGTGGCAGTATGATGGCAGTTTGTTCAAAAGTGGTTGCAGGCTTAGTTCGGATGCATTGTTGACAGAAGCTCCTTGGTTGCTCAGCAGGCTTTAGGATAACAAATCGGAGGGTGTTTCGAGTAAGCCGTTACATTTGGTCTAGTGCAGAACACATAGGTGAATGGCGGTTCAGTGTCCGGAACTTTGCACTTTTTGTAAGTGTCCGGAGCTTTGCACTTTTGTAAGTGTCTGTAGCCTTGCTCGTACTTGTATTTATATGTTCATGTTGTTTAGACTAGTACATAGATATAGGTCCAAACTACTTGTTGTTCTACCAGATGTTTAATGGTGTCATGTTTGATTGTGCACTTTCGTGTATGTCTGTAACATAGCTCATTCTCTGAATTCTTTCTGTGATTCCTTAGTTGAGGATTTGTTTTATCTTCCTCTTACCTTTTGAAAAATTTTATTCTTGGAATCTGTAAACCTTCATAGTTTCATTGAATGAGAGAGCTTCCACCAATCTAATAAAAATGCTCATTATTGGCATTCACATGTGCCAGTGTCTATTATCTGGAAGAAAAAAGTGAGAAGAATTACCAACTGATCATTCATAAAGAGCAAATTTGTTCACCCTCGGCGAGTGTACTCATTCTGTATCTTAATTCAATGATTGAAATCATTCATTATGTCCAAATTCACTTGTTAGAGGCCACGCAAAAATTTAGCTTGATCGGATATATGTAACTATTTCATCTAGTCCCCCCAAAAAAAAAAAAATCTCTAAAAAATTGAACTTTACATCAAAACTCGCCGATATTGGATTGAACTCAAAATTTTCACATGGGCTCTTAAGAAATAAATCTAGACAAAATGAATGGTTTTGATTCATGATACGAGCCACAGAATAAGTACACTCTCGCGAGGGTGAACAAATTTGCTCTCATGTATGGGGTATTGTAATTCTTTTTATTTATTTTTATGTTTGTGGATATTTTCCCCTTGTCCGACCAAAATTGTTTCTCGAAAAGCAGCTCCAATGTTTTCACAAAATGCTGTTCAAAAATAAAAATTGTTCTCATCAAAATGCCAATTCCAATAATTTTGGCCTATAGTACAACTGACTCTCAGATGATCAAGATATTAATCACTACTCCGAGGAGGTTGTGAGTCGTGACAATGGTTAACCTACTTGCCTTGGCAAAGCTTACCACCCCAAGGTCGCAGGTAGAGGTGTCAAACGGGCCGGGCGCACGACGATTACGCGCGGCACGGCAAGACGTTTAAATGTGGCACGGCACGGCACGAAGCGGTTTTTGGCGGGCACGGCACGGAAGTGGGCACGGCACGGTTGGGCACGGCCGCGGCACGGACGATCTTGGGCCACGGGCACGGCACGGGCACGGCACGAAAGTGGGTCGGCACGATGCGACTCGCGGCACGGCACGGCACAGGGCACGGCACGGGGCACGGCGCGATATTTTTATTTTTTTTTTTCTAACCCAAGTTAGCATTGGTCAAGATTTATTGTGACAAAAATTGTATTTTTTAATCATATGTAATGTATTTGTCAATAATCTTTGGTACAAATATGAAGCGAATCTCGATAAAACAAACTATTTTAACAATCAAGGCCGTTCATTTTGTTGCACTTATAGACATTATGAAATTAAATTATAGAAATTAATCAAATTATAGAAATTATGAAATTAAATTATAAAAATTATAGAATTAAATTATAGAAATTATCTTATAGAAGTTAATTTACGAAAATACTAAGTTTATTTAACTAAAATAAGCTAAACTTCATATGATATGAAGTTATGAATTATGAAGGATCCCGCAGGGTGTAAAAATTCAGACCTCGAACTCCAATTTTCGGAGAAAATTTCGATGATCTGAACCGTTAAATGTGTTTAAAATGTGTTTTTAATGTCCTATGAAATGATTTGGCAAAAAATACTGCCCAGAAGGGCTTGATCGGAGCAGTTTTTCACAAAATCACTCTATGAAAAATTGCTCAAATCAAGCCCTTCTGGGTAGTTTGTTTTTGCCAAATCCTCTCATAGGACCTTAAAATCACGTTTTAAACACATCTACCGGTTCAGATTTTCAAGAAATAGATGAGATGGCCTTGAATTGGTGCATTATAGTGTTCAAATGCCACTGGAAGCACTGAATGTGTTCCGATCGTGTGGTTACCGACATCGGATGATCATCAATTTCGGGGAGAATGGTAGAATTGATAAGATTTTAAATCGTATCGGTTTAGATCAGACATTCAAGAAAACGAACTAGTATCCACCATTCAATCTTATACATTGAACATACTTAGTTATGAACTAATATATACTGCTATAGTCTAATGTACGTTAGCCACACGGTCTCAACACAATTACGACGATCCACACCTACTATTTTGTTTTTCTTGGTGTTTTAATAAACCTCGCCAAATTTTGGGTCAATCGGATTTTGAAAGCCCCTTCATCGGGAGATTCGAGACGTGGGAATCATTAGTAGGAAAATATTTGTTAACTTCGATCGAGCATATAGAGATAATAAATTTACTTAATTTTTGACATGAATAATATATTCCCTCCTACAAAAAATATAGACGGTTCCGATTTTCCAAAAAAAACTTGAAAGGCCCTCGAGTGATGTGTCGTAAATTTACGAGGATTTTGTATGCATGTTAATGCCATGCACATGGCACACACAATCACACAGGCACTATTTAATGCTAAATGTTCTGGAAAACATTTTGGCGGTTCCCAATTTCTTCTCCCGCTCAAATAAAAAAAAGCCCTAATATGATTATGAGTAGTAGCAGCCGCCTCACCCTTTGTTGCTCATCTTCCTCCGTTCCTCCGTCCTCGTTTCTCTTTCAAGTGCTATCAATGATCATAGCCACCGCCAGCGTTTGTTTCCGCTGCAAGCCAGCCCTCTCTGCCGTCACCGATCATGGCTACACACACACACACACACACACAAAAACCCAACCCACAGCAGCACGTGCTAGTACGCTTCTATCTTTTATTTTTCCTAAATCCATCTAAAATAGATGTCAACAGTGAAAGATTTCTAGAGTACTCTTCGAGTAAACCGATCACTTCTTCATGCCTCACAATTGTTTGATGGAAGGTGTCAATGAAATATATTCAGTTACAGGTATAAAATCCTTCCCAACAACATAAATCGAACAAACCTTAATTGGTTTTACATTTTCGAACAAACCAAGATCTTGCCAAGACGAAGGTCTGAATCACACATGATCTGTTGCTGCTTTCTTGTTCCAAGTTAGTTTACTTTTTCCCTTAGCAATAATACAAGTGTGGTTCTAATGTGTTCTGGAAATGGTGAAGAAGTGAGAAATGTTCTCTCTCTCCTGGTCTTATTTTCCACTAGACTTGTTTTAGTATCCTTTTCAAAAACAAAAACAAAAAAAAGCCCTGTATTAATTCCAAATGGAAATTTCTGAATTAATATGTTGTGTATTGTGTAATATTTTGCTGTTTGGTTGATATATGCAGATTTTTGTTTAATTTTTTTTAGTACCCGTTTGCTTCTTTAGTACGGGTCGGATCAAGGACTACGAGTTTGTTGCCATTTTCGACGCCGATTTCGAACCCATACCTGATTTCCTTCACAAAACTGTTCCCCATTTTCAGGTATTATATGATTCTTCTATGTTGTTTGTGTTACATTTTTGTTATATTATGAGTCAATAATTTGAAATTGGGCAACTCTGCTACTTGTTTATGTAGTATGTATAATTTCTGTCACATTTCAAGGTATTGAATCTTGTAGTTTTAGACTTCCATTGATTGGACTATATTTTCCTCTGACCGTTCTCAACTCAAATGTGATTGAGTAACTTGGCAATCTCTTACTCTTTTTCTATGAAGCTCAGTATAAGAGTAGAAAATGGGAAATGTGTTCATGAGTTCATCTGATAATGTTCCATCTCTGAATCATTTGGAATATTATGATTCTACGATCCAAATCTTGTTGTGGATGAAAGGCTTTGCTAATTGTTTCCAACTGGGCTTTCTATTTTCTACTGGGAATAACTCATGTTGGAGTTGATTGAGTTTGATTTGAATGTTAGTATGTTACATTGTAACTTGTAAGCTATAGCCTATAGTTATTGGATATAAAAAAAAAAAATTCCCTGACAAAACTTGGCTAGATTAAACGGACTCGGAAAAAAATTGTGACGAAAATCGGAGATGTGCCGCACGGGCACGCACGGGCACGGCACGATTACAAAATGGCACGGCACGATGCGGCACGATTATGTAAACGGGCCGGCACGACACGGCACGATTAAGAAATGGCACGGCACGGCACAAAGACGGTTTAGTAAACGGGCGGTACGGCACGGCACGAAGCGGCGGTTGGCACGAAACTAAATGGGCCATGCCGGCACGCACGGCACGGCCCGTTTGACACCTCTAGTCGCAGGGTCTTCGACATTAATTTTTCCTTGGAACCAACTTACCTCATGCAAACGGGTGCAAGTTTGTTATTTGCCCTTCAAATTTAACAAAGAAGGGCAGTTGCAACACTTTTTAGAGATGTAATGGTGTAATATTTTGAATAAATGAGTAATATTTTAACTACAAATATCGCATTATTTATTTGTTATACTCCGTATAAGTTATTAACGCACAAGTTAAAGCACCCTTCTGATCTGACCCTTTCGTTAATACTTTGAAGAAGGAAAGTGCTAATGGGAGCGGGGCCTGTAGTGACTATAAGGGTAATGAGCTAATCTCTGTCGTCAAAAGTGTTTTGAATGGTCAGTTTTTAAATAAACTATTCGCGCAAATAATTTAACTCTTTGTGCGAAAAGTTTATTTAAAATCGGATCGTCCAAAACAAGAATGGAAGGCCGAGATTCTCACTCACTACTACTTACCAAGCCCCACGGTCTCACTACACTACAAGCCCCCGGGTCCATGCTAATGACTCCTATTTGAGTAGTCATTAGCCTCAATTATGAAATTTAAAAGTACTTTTCATATGAATTTAAAAAAGTAATAACAAAAAGTAAAAAAATGCCCAAAAATGTGTGAACGTCCATTGAAGTTGCACATACATGACAAGGCAGCTTTTAGTCAGGTAGCTCCAACGTAAATCACAAATTACTCGAGATTACAACTCACAAACCAATTCAAAGTAAACCACAAATCACGCATTTTCGAGTACCAATTTCTGCATTTTGCTGTTATCCAATTTGTTGAAAACATATGGCAAGCAAAGTCATTATGGAATCCCCATTCATCATTGATAACCAGGTTGGTACATATCAGCTGGAGATACAGATTAGCAGGTAAATATAACAAACAAAACAACCATATGGCCACTACCTTTCTTTGGTGACTTCTAGTATTCTACTTTGTCCCAGAGCCATTCACTTAAGGATTTATTAATTTTGTGTTTATTCAAAATCATTTTTTGCATTTGATAGTTTTGCGTCAAATTTTTGGTAATTATAGGTTCGTCTCAAACTGAGACTTCGAAAAGTAAAAATTATGAGAATTACCCAAATATTTTGGGAAATATCCAAGAAAAAGACAGCTTAAGCAGTTTTTCATATTTTTCTTGGATATTTCCCAAAAAAATGGATAAAAGTCATAATTTTACCAAATTATGATTCCTCTCGTCGAAACGGACCTATAGTCACCAAAAAGTTCGCCGCAAAACTAAGAAAGGAAAAAAATTGAATAAAGACGAAACAAAAAAATCCTTAAGCCATTGCACTGGAACAAAACGAAACCCCACAGCATTTGAGTTAATCAACCCAATCAAAGCAATTTCTGTTAGTTGAACTCAAGAAACAAGAAGCAATAACAATCCATAACTAAAAACAAGCGGTGATTCTCCAACACGAGGTTGTTCACCAGATAGACGCGAGTCCATCAATAAGGACCAAAGTTTCGAGACTTGCTTAAGCTATGAAATTGTACTGTATACTACATTTTGGTTGTCTCTTAACCCAACTATTTCCAACTTCCATATATGCAATATCAGACACGTACTGAAATCATACAAAAACGAAGGTCTATAATGTACGGTGTTTCTGCAAATAACAAATCAAGTAATTAGACTTTTCTAGGGTTACATCAGTGATGTGTCCATCTAATACATGCAATATTCCTGCAGACAATCTAGTTCTAGCCAAGATGAAAATATGCAAAGATTACAACTCTAAAGATAGAAACCAAAAGCAAAAAAACAAGGCAAGAGAAAACAGGATTAGTAGGTCAGATGAAAGTAACTCTTGGCAACACATGAAATGAAGGGATATGAGTCTCTAACTGTAGGAACATTTGTTTTGAGACTAAAAGTTAAACCTACCCAGTTTTCCAAAACAATGAAACAAGGAAAATGCTGCCTTCAAGTATGTGAAGCCGTCAAATTTTCACCTCCAAAGAAGATAGCAGAAACAAAAATCAACTATACCGCTAATAAAACACATACGTAAATACCAGGAGAACCACAACTGACGCAGCCTTATTTTTCTGCCCAAGAAAAAGTTCCTTCACGTCAAAATCCCTGAAATGTGCAGAGCATTCGTAGCCAACACATCATCATCTTCTCCAACGACTAAAAAAATTCATAAAATAAACAATAAGACAATAACATATGGAATGATTAAAATTCCAACAAATAGACTAGAAAGAAGCAAATTAGGAGAGGCAGACTGCCAAAATGAATATTACAAGACACTGATGCCCCTCCCTCTGCCCCATTTTGTTTGCTCTCAACAGGAGACCGTGAAGTTTTGTCCTCCAAAAATAAATTACTTTCCTCAATAATTTTTTGCACCCTTTTGTGAGTACCTTCGAATGGTACGAAAGAGTAGGAAAATTTGTTCTCGAAAGTACCTTATTTTTTTAGGTCAAAATTAAACGAATTTTTGTAGCAAGCAAATTAAATGGGGGTATATGTTAAGAGCCT
Organism: Vaccinium myrtillus; assembly: GCA_016920895.1. Classification (NCBI taxonomy): domain Eukaryota; kingdom Viridiplantae; phylum Streptophyta; class Magnoliopsida; order Ericales; family Ericaceae; genus Vaccinium; species Vaccinium myrtillus. The sequence goes on along the minus strand of JADGMU010000132.1, from coordinate 81,266 downwards.
TCATATGGTCAGTATTGGATTTAAAAGCAAAGGTGCAAAGGGGAAGTGGACGTTTGCCCTCCCAAGAATAAAGCTGGCTTAGGCCTCCGACCATTGAAAGAAGGGAGTAACGCCACAAGGCCCAAAATGTGGAGGCATCTCCAGGCTATATCCAATGAAGTGCTGAAGGCTCTGTGCGGGTGAAAGTGGGTCTATAAGGATCAGAACTTTGGCAGTTGAAACTTCCAAATGATTGATCCTGGACCATGACGAAACGATTGAAACCGAGGGATCTTGGAGAGCCGATTGTTAAATATACGATGCTCACCAGGCAGGAGCCCTTCTACAGAACTTTTGGAGCAGAAGTGGAATATAACCTAGGCAGAGCTCTCAATGCAAGGTATATGCCATTATCACAAACGGCAGATGGAGGTGCATCCTACCTAACACCCTGACACCTCCAGGACAAATACTGATACAGAGGATCAAGTTGTGTGGCTTTCCTCTTCAAATAGGCATACTACTTAATCCAGTTGGAAGGCTCTGAGATAGGTAGGAGTGAAGGTCCCCTAGGAAAGAAAATGTGAGGGAATAGTCAGTTGGAAGAATTTTCCTACCTCCTCCGAAAATCAAATGCTCTGTGCCAGGTGGAACGTCCCTATCCGGATTCAGGTAGAACAGGAATTGAGAAGCAAAGTTTTCCCTTCTGAAATATTTGCATTTGTTTCAGGTAGTAGCTGGTGGGGAAGTGGCTGCTGGTGTGGGACTAGGTCCCTGAGCTTGTCTCTGTTATCTGGTTTTCGGTACTTGGTTATAAACTGATATTTACCGCAAAAGAAGAGTGGAGGGCAATTATGTGGCAAGAACTACTTAGGTTGCCACTGGGAATTTGCTAAAGTGCAAGTAGTCTTGCCATTGATTGAATCATAGTCTACTACTCATGCAGACCACAAGAAAAAGCTTAAGGGGGGGGTATATGTTAAGAGCCTTCATATGGTCAGTATTGGATTTAAAAGCAAAGGTGCAAAGGGGAAGTGGACGTTTGCCCTCCCAAGAATAAAGCTGGCTTAGGCCTCCGACCATTGAAAGAAGGGAGTAACGCCACAAGGCCCAAAATGTGGAGGCATCTCCAGGCTATATCCAATGAAGTGCTGAAGGCTCTGTGCGGGTGAAAGTGGGTCTATAAGGATCAGAACTTTGGCAGTTGAAACTTCCAAATGATTGATCCTGGACCATGACGAAACGATTGAAACCGAGGGATCTTGGAGAGCCGATTGTTAAATATACGATGCTCACCAGGCAGGAGCCCTTCTACAGAACTTTTGGAGCAGAAGTGGAATATAACCTAGGCAGAGCTCTCAATGCAAGGTATATGCCATTATCACAAACGGCAGATGGAGGTGCATCCTACCTAACACCCTGACACCTCCAGGACAAATACTGATACAGAGGATCAAGTTGTGTGGCTTTCCTCTTCAAATAGGCATACTACTTAATCCAGTTGGAAGGCTCTGAGATAGGTAGGAGTGAAGGTCCCCTAGGAAAGAAAATGTGAGGGAATAGTCAGTTGGAAGAATTTTCCTACCTCCTCCGAAAATCAAATGCTCTGTGCCAGGTGGAACGTCCCTATCCGTTCAGGTAGAACAGGAATTGAGAAGCAAAGTTTTCCCTTCTGAAATATTTGCATTTGTTTCAGGTAGTAGCTGGTGGGGAAGTGGCTGCTGGTGTGGGACTAGGTCCCTGAGCTTGTCTCTGTTATCTGGTTTTCGGTACTTGGTTATAAACTGATATTTACCGCAAAAGAAGAGTGGAGTGGCAATTATGTGGCAAGAACTACTTAGGTTGCCACTGGGAATTTGCTAAAGTGCAAGTAGTCTTGCCATTGATTGAATCATAGTCTACTACTCATGCAGACCACAAGAAAAAGCTTAAGGGGGGGTATATGTTAAGAGCCTTCATATGGTCAGTATTGGATTTAAAAAGCAAAGGTGCAAAGGGGAAGTGGACGTTTGCCCTCCCAAGAATAAAGCTGGCTTAGGCCTCCGACCATTGAAAGAAGGGAGTAACGCCACAAGGCCCAAAATGTGGAGGCATCTCCAGGCTATATCCAATGAAGTGCTGAAGGCTCTGTGCGGGTGAAAGTGGGTCTATAAGGATCAGAACTTTGGCAGTTGAAACTTCCAAATGATTGATCCTGGACCATGACGAAACGATTGAAACCGAGGGATCTTGGAGAGCCGATTGTTAAATATACGATGCTCACCAGGCAGGAGCCCTTCTACAGAACTTTTGGAGCAGAAGTGGAATATAACCTAGGCAGAGCTCTCAATGCAAGGTATATGCCATTATCACAAACGGCAGATGGAGGTGCATCCTACCTAACACCCTGACACCTCCAGGACAAATACTGATACAGAGGATCAAGTTGTGTGGCTTTCCTCTTCAAATAGGCATACTACTTAATCCAGTTGGAAGGCTCTGAGATAGGTAGGAGTGAAGGTCCCCTAGGAAAGAAAATGTGAGGGAATAGTCAGTTGGAAGAATTTTCCTACCTCCTCCGAAAATCAAATGCTCTGTGCCAGGTGGAACGTCCCTATCCGGATTCAGGTAGAACAGGAATTGAGAAGCAAAGTTTTCCCTTCTGAAATATTTGCATTTGTTTCAGGTAGTAGCTGGTGGGGAAGTGGCTGCTGGTGTGGGACTAGGTCCCTGAGCTTGTCTCTGTTATCTGGTTTTCGGTACTTGGTTATAAACTGATATTTACCGCAAAAGAAGAGTGGAGGGCAATTATGTGGCAAGAACTACTTAGGTTGCCACTGGGAATTTGCTAAAGTGCAAGTAGTCTTGCCATTGATTGAATCATAGTCTACTACTCATGCAGACCACAAGAAAAAGCTTAAGGTGATAGGCCTCTAGGTGGGAGGTACATGCCTTCAGTTCACTATATTTTTTCAAGCGACTAAGAAAAAGCACACAAGTTAATGAAGCAGCCAATGATAGCTCATAAAGACATGAATAGTTAGCATAGACGACAAAACTGCGACCAAATTTACTTTACATACTTTCGCAATGTAATTTCCTTAATACAAAAAGAAGCCATCTCATTGTTTCTTTTTCTCCTACACGACATTTTCCCATAACTTTCCTGATTTCCTCTATTGCTCACAAAATGTTAAATATAACTTCTCATTTGAAAGGAAACCGACATTGTCAAATTTTCTAATCAGTAAAATCACTCTCCAATCGCATAATAATTCTCAAAATAACATCTAGCATTAAACACCAAAGATTTAAATCTACATCATCATCTATCCATCTACATAATACATACCATATTGCAACATATATCAATCACAGCGCAACCAAGCCAAGGCGCTTCTCAACCTATCCATGATTCAACTGGCCATTCAAATCAATCGACTGCGAATTTCTATGGTTTTTGTTCGGTTGCAACATCAATGAGTGAGCATAAAAACTACTAATAGATGCCTATCTATTTAAGTCAGCGTTACACTGCAGAAAATGCTATTTACAATTAAGTTGTCTAAGGATAGATGCTTTTCTTGGTTGTGTATCTTTTATAACTTTTATGGGATTTGTGAAATCCTCATGTCCCACATTGGTTAGATACGAAATGCCAAAAAGGTCGAGTATTATTGGTAAAAGGTAATCTGCAACAGATCCCTGGTTTTCTTCCTTTTCTTTTTGTGAAATAACGGAAATAAATGAATTTTTTACCATAAAAGACCGCCCTTTTTTTTACAAATATGAATTTTGTAATAATAATGTATTTAATCGATTATTGAACCCTATAGAATTAAGAGAAAATTAAGAGAATAGAATGTTCTTAGAATAAAGAATATTGTATAAATTATACAATATTATTTATTATATTATAAGATTTTTTTTAATTATTTAATTATTCGGTTCGGATTATCTTCTAAACCTTACTATGAACGATATGATAAAGTATAGCACTAACAGAAACCTTATTGCCTTACTCGCTACACACGACGACGGCTTGATGAATACGCTGTCATCGAAACCGAAATAAGGGGGGTGTACCCTATCCAGAAAATCCTCAAAATCGCTATTTACATAATCCGACCAACCCAACCATTAACCTTCTCTTCATCTTCGTCATCTTCTTCACCCTCTTCATCCAGAAAATCCTCAAAATCGCTATTTACATGATCCGACCAATCATTAACCTTCTCTTCATCTTCGTCATCTTCTTTACCCTCTTCATCCAGAAAATCCTCAAAATCTAGATTTCATAATCCGACCAATCATTCCCCTTCTTTTCATCTTTGTCATATTTTTCTTTTTCGGATAAAAGCAGATTTTTCAACTTCCTGAAATCCTGAAGGAAATCATCCACAAATTGGAAAAGACTATCCCGCAAAAATTCTGGACAATTACTAGCCTTGTCGGAATTGGAATACACGTCGGAATTGTCATCCTCTAGAAAAATAGCAAAATAAATATCAAAATATTGGAAAAGACCATCCCGCAAAAATTCTAGAAATTCTCGCCAAGTACTAGCCTCGTGGAAATTGTAATACTTGGCGAAATTGTCATCCTCTAGAAAAATATCAATATCAATAGAATCGCGGAGAATATAATCGATAAGATCCTGTAGGCCCGACTCGACAAGACAATGATCGATCTAGAGTTAGACCTGATATTTGCCCGACGACTATTAACGAGGATCATTTTTAGACAAAGAAATTGTCTAATTAGTGAATCTGTCAATTCATTAGAATCGCGAATAATTCCATAAGATTATTAGATTTTTTAAAGAAGAAAATTAAAATTTCACAGAATTCCGAAAATCTGTCTTTGCATTAGAATCCGAATATTCCATATTTATTAGATGAAAAAATGGAATTTTCACAGAATACAGAAACCCTGTCTCCGGATGACTGTGCGCCTGTCTTTCCGCTTCTTTTTTGGCTTCTTTTCTTCTTTCCGATGACAAACCATTTTTAACCTTCATGTAATCCTGCAAGAAAAAATCCAAAAATAGCAAAATACAAGGGAGAGCCCTTGTCTTTGAATAAGACGGAATAACACCGTCCTCCACAAGTTCCTCTATAAGATCCTTTAGATCCGAAATTTGCTTTTCGAGGAATGCATTGATACGATTAGTATCGTTGATATACTTTTGGATATACTTTTGAAACTCCTTGCTTTGAAAAGAGTCGCTATCATTTTCAAAATCATCCCCAACCTGGATCCTCCATTTTTTCTGTTTTTTGTAACTGGACATAGATCTGATCCAAACGGGTTCAAGTCTTTCATATTTACCAAAACACATATGATTCCCTAGATAACATTCCTAGATAACATACCTGGATCCTCATTCTTATCGTTTCTTCTTTATAAATAGATAGAACCATCAAGGGTCTCCTCTTTCATTTTACCAAAACAGTTTTTTAAAAAAGATTCCCTAGATAACATACGCCCTTCATTCTTATCGTTTCTTCTTTATAAATAGATAGAACCATCAGAGGGTCTCCTTTTTTTTAAGTTTTAGGAGTAGTGCCAGTACTCCTACTTGTTTATAAAAAGAATTAGTTATTTATTTCTAAATAAATACAAAATTGCAGTATTGTCAAGCGGACCATCTAGCCAGAATCTTTTTTCCATGTATTCGAATTCTGTCTATTCTATCTATTCTATTTATTTCGAATATTTTTTCTATTTCTTTCTATACGGAAATTCGCAGATAGATTATCGATCTGACGCAGTGGAATGAATAGCCACTGTCTATTTTTCCTCCTTTCTTATAAGTGGAATCGTTTTCTATACGATATATATTAACTCGATTATCTCAGTCATTTTTTTGATGACTTTTTTTTGTTCGATTCGCTGCCATTCCAGTCGAATAAGTGAAATAGAGAATAAGTGAAATAGATAAAGGTTGATCTATTTCACTTATTTTCATTTTCATCTTCGTCATCAGATTCAAAAAAGTTCTTTCTTACCCAAATGATTATGATCTCTATGAATTCCAACAACTTCATCAATAAAATCCCTTTTCTCTTTCTTACCCACATCTCCTGATCTTTCAACCGTACCACCACTAGCCACATTCCGATTCAGCTTAACATTTCTCAGCATTTCACTCGGCCTTGACCTCGCCAATACCTCCTCAACACTACTCATTTTCCTTTTCAATTTCCCACTTGCCCTTGCCCTAATCCTATCACTAGACCTACTTCCAACTCTATCATCATCATCATCTCCTTCACCCTTCTCCGATACCTCCACGGCCTTAAAGCTCTTCTTACAACTGGGACACATCAAATTATGCCCCAAGTACTTCCTCTCAAACTTATGCAACAACCGACAAGTTGAACACGCCGTCCAAAACGCAGTTTCCACCACTCCTCCTCCTCCACCGTAGCCTCCTCCGTAGCTTCCGCTTGCATCGCAATCCTCAGCTTCATATCATACTCCTTACGCCGAATCTTATCAGACAAAACCCTAAACGCTTCGGCGACGAGCTTGAACGCCTCCTCGGAGGCAGGGAAGGGGTTCTTGTCGGGGTGCAGGGTTAGGGCGAGCTTCTTGTACTGTTTCTTGACGGTGTTGGTGTGAGAGAATGGCTCGATCTGGAGGATCTTGTACCAGTCGAGAGTGGCGCCGGCGGTGGTGGTGGAGGAGGATTTGGCAGCGACGCGGAGGATTTTGAAGGCGGTGAGGAGTTCTGAGAGGCCATCGAGAGTGGGGAGAGACGGTGGGCACGCTTGGCGTATTTGAGGGCTGATTTGAGGTTGGAGGAGGAGTATTTCTGCTCTGCTAGGGTTTTGAGGCGGAGGGCTTCTCCTGTGTCTGTTTTCTCGTTCATTGTGAAATCGGTGAAGAGGAGAGAGAGAGAGAGAGAGAGAGAGAGGATCGGAAGACGGTTGACTGGAGGAGTAATGAATTTGGTCATGCAATATTTATAGTACTCTGTTTTACTAGTATTTGTCTAGCTTTTTGGCCTTGTTTGTTTGGGGGATTTGGGGGTGAGATTTGAAGGTGGTTTGGTTTGAGTTTCCATTTTTCAACGTTTGTGTTTCATTTTTGTATGGGATGAAATTTCTACCAAGTTTTTATCCCCATTCGTACGGTATATAGAATCCCATGGGGGTGGAATTTGGATGAGATTTCTCCATTTTAGTGCAAAAACCGGATATCCCGAGCAATATCCCGTCGAACACAAACACCGGATATGAATTTTGCCCATCCATTGATATCCCGAGCATATCCCAAGGATTTCATATCCCACCCATATCCCATGGGATTTTATATTTCATCCATTTATCTCCGACCAAACAAACGAGGCCTTAGAGTATATTTTTAGGAAATGCTAAAAAATAATCTAATGGAAGATTTAAAAAGTATGTTAAAATGCATGAAATTGTGCCACTCTGAGGCCATTCCAAGAGGTAATCTCGTCGGCCGACCACACTCACTACTCCGATTACCATTGCCGCGATCGCTATTTTCCATTCTCCCTCTACGTCTTGTCCCAGTTCGGTAGCCCGGAGAGTTCATAAAGGGGAGCCTGCTTTCATTGTGAAGTAGAAGGAGAAGGATGTGAGAGAGTAGGAGTAGTATTCCCTTGGTTAGCTAGGATGGTCAGAAGCTGTCACTCTTTTTCTATGTCACTTTTTAAATGTTTTCTTTGGAAAATATGTATTTTTGTAAATATTAAAAAAATATATATTTCGTAGAATGTTTTTAAGGAGTGCAATTTTTGAATCTATAGGAGTACAATTTTTAGGTTGAGTTTCCCAAACGATTTTATCAAAGATAAAATCAAGGGGTGATTTTATCAAATTTTGATAATCTTTTTTGGGAAACTAGGCCAAGCGAAAATTAAATTAATGTCCTTTTTTCGTTAAAAATCTAATATTGGAGCAAGAGCAGACAGAGCAGTTACATTTAGCAAAGAGTGATGGCATTGGCTATTATAAGTTAGAGTTCAAGGATTTGACAAGAGAGAAAAAAAAAGGAACGAGGGAGAAGAAATAAAGAAAGGTATTAGAGCACGTGCCAAAGCTAACATAATTGTAAAATGCAGTGAATTCAATAATAATAGACATCTGTTATAGCATTGAGCCTTCGTTCTCTATTCGAGGCCGGCGAAGAGCCGACATCGAGGTGCCAATTTTGTTATACAAAATTCGTGTCATTATTGGATAAATTTAAATTAAGAACATTAAAATACGTCTCATTTTTATTTATTTTCCTCTATAATGCGAGAGATTTGACAAAGTTAGAAAATACGGTTAATTTTGATACTAAAAATGATGATATTTTAGCAGTATCTTTGAGTTACGAGTGAAGCACTATTCTGCATATATTTTTTCCAAATATTGATTTCTACAGTTTAATGGTTAACCAATGGATTTGTTAAGCCTTTCCCATTTTTTTATCCACTAAAAAAATAAGAGTGTTGACATCGAATTTTGTTAGATCGTTCGACTCACTTCCCCTCAATCCTGTCCGGGTCGAAATCTTAGACATGATAATGAGCAACACTTCGGACACTAAATAATGTACAGACAATTACACGAAATGTGATACTATCACATCAATGCACAATGCATGGATGGGCTCACCGATGTGAGTTTCCCTATTGATAAGAGCAAAGCTTTTAGCACTCCCAATTCTCATTTGCTAAAAGCACAAAACTGATTTTAGTGAAAAGAGTATGTGAGAGAAAATTAATTTTTAGCAACTTAACTTTTAGCTAATGGAAAAACAAAAGTGATTTTAGCAACCTTGGTAAAATTCAACTTTTATGGGATTTCCCACTTTAGCAAATGAGAAACATACCAAATGAGTGTCACCTGCACGTTTAGTACCTTGAGGGTTGTTTGATAACCCAATACAACACTTAAAACCGTATTCATTAAATAATGAGTTATTAAGATGGTTTGATAACCGTATTATATCATACATAATATTTTAAGCGTCTCTTAAAATATAGGATCAAAGAGTTAAAAATTAAATAGTCTGGTACGTACTAAATTCTCACCGAATTTGTTAATACTTATATCTCACTTACCACGCTCCACACCATAACCGCCGCCACCACTACCATACTCCGTGGTCACCGCCACCACCATACCACCATGGTCACTCACCACCACCACCACTCCACCGCCACACCACCGTGTCACTAACACTAGTGCCGGGCCGCCACCACCATGTTACCATTGTTACCACTACCTTTGCTACTCCATCGTCACCACAATCAGAACCACTCATTGCCGCACCACCACCATTATTGCCACAACCGCCGCCGCCACGGTAACCACTACCACCATCACACCACGGTAACCACTACCACCATCACACCACCCTCGATACAACAATCACCAACACATTACCAACCCCACCGCCACCATTACCACCATATCTCCACCTCTATTTCTCCATCACCACGACTACAAACACATGACAAAATGTTAATTCATGATGTATTTGAATGCCTCTTTTGGAACAACTTGACTAACTTCTAACTCTCATTTTCTAATTACAAAACATATCGATTCATTTCCACATGCTAAAATGACCTTCTAAAAGAATAAAGACAATACAAATCGATAAAAAAGATACACATAAATGTGTATTTTGACATGAAATTGCCAAACCAAGAAAGAGCTCGGCCCATGGAACTTACATGAGGATCAAACCCTAGTTATTTGTGCGAAGCAAAACCATCACCAACCGTAGACCTTGGTGATAACCGAACCGGGTGGTGGTGTCAGTGCACGTGGCACGGCTACGCCCGCACTTATCCGACGATCGGAGACGTTCACCCGTGTTGACCTCATCGAGTACTACAAGTAAACAAAAAATCAAGTCAATCGGATATCTTTAAGTACGTCATCTGAACACAAAAACTTTGAAAACAAATGGAACACAAATGGACACAAACACTGGATCAAAACCACTTTTTTCATGTTATTTGTGTTCCGATGAGACACTTAAAGATATCCGATCAAGTTGAGTTTTGGCACACTTATTGTACTCGACGAGGTCTACGCAATGAACATCTTCGATCATCGAAAAATGCCCGGCGTGGCGTATGTGTGTTAGGCTACACAACACGGTACTATGCATGGGGATGCACAACACCCCAGTTCCTACCGATAATCGTGTTTAATTTAGACTTTCTACATTGCTCTCAAGTGGTATGGGAGCATGATCCTACCATTAAATACCCCCTTAGATTGAAAAATGAGTAAATCATGGCCCTCGATCAAACTCACCACAAAAAGTAGAGTGGATTTGCTAAGAATAAGTTGCGTTTTGCAATTTTCTTATAAAAATCGCCATATTACTTAACACACATATACTTGGATTTACATACCATTTACTATCTTAGAGCATCAATATGTGGCTTAACAATTTAACTTTAAAGTTAAAGTAGAGAGCAAACTTCTCTAAAATCTCAAAATCACCTCACCAAACAAAGTCACAAATTTGAAGATTTCTTAACTTTTCTCCAAAGAACTTAACAAATTTGGCGACCTACTGTTCACTCACCAAAAGAGGAGGAGTGAGGGAAGAGTAAAAGTTTGAATAGAGAGTCCGATTCGTGAGTTTTTAATAAAGTGACTTGCTAAAGTTTGAATAAAGAGTCCGATTTTGTGATTTCTTTGAAAAGTGACTTGCTAAAGTATAAATAGTGTTTTGAAGGTTAAATTTTGTGTTTTTTTTGGTGTGTCACATAAGGATGCCCTTATATGGATATACTTATTACTCTTTCAGTGCAACTAGAGGTGTCAAACGGGCCGTGCCGTGCCGGCATGGCCCATTTAGTTTCGTGCCAACCGTGCTTCGTGCCGTGCCGTGCCGGCCCGTTTACTAAACCGTGCCGTGCCGTGCCGTGCCATTTCTTAATCGTGCCGTGTCGTGCCGGCCCGTTTACATAATCGTGCCGCATCGTGCCGTGCCATTTTGTAATCGTGCCGTGCCGTGCCGTGCCGTGCCTTGGCACATCTCCGATTTTCGTCACAATTTTTTTCCGAGTCCGTTTAATCTAGCCAAGTTTTGTCATTTTTTTTTTTTTATATCCAATAACTATAGGCTATAGCTTACAAGTTACAATGTAACATACTAACATTCAAATCAAACTCAATCAACTCCAACATGAGTTATTCCCAGTAGAAAATAGAAAGCCCAGTTGGAAACAATTAGCAAAGCCTTTCATCCACAACAAGATTTGGATCGTAGAATCATAATATTCCAAATGATTCAGATGGAACATTATCAGATGAACTCATGAACACATTTCCCATTTTCTACTCTTATACTGAGCTTCATAGAAAAAGAGTAAGAGATTGCCAAGTTACTCAATCACATTTGAGTTGAGAACGGTCAGAGGAAAATATAGTCCAATCAATGGAAGTCTAAAACTACAAGATTCAATACCTTGAAATGTGACAGAAATTATACATACTACATAAACAAGTAGCAGAGTTGCCCAATTTCAAATTATTGACTCATAATATAACAAAAATGTAACACAAACAACATAGAAGAATCATATAATACCTGAAAATGGGGAACAGTTTTGTGAAGGAAATCAGGTATGGGTTCGAAATCGGCGTCGAAAATGGCAACAAACTCGTAGTCCTTGATCCGACCCGTACTAAAGAAGCAAACGGGTACTAAAAAAATTAAACAAAAATCTGCATATATCAACCAAACAGCAAAATATTACACAATACACAACATATTAATTCAGAAATTTCCATTTGGAATTAATACAGGGCTTTTTTTTTGTTTTTGTTTTTGAAAAGGATACTAAAACAAGTCTAGTGGAAAATAAGACCAGGAGAGAGAGAACATTTCTCACTTCTTCACCATTTCCAGAACACATTAGAACCACACTTGTATTATTGCTAAGGGAAAAAGTAAACTAACTTGGAACAAGAAAGCAGCAACAGATCATGTGTGATTCAGACCTTCGTCTTGGCAAGATCTTGGTTTGTTCGAAAATGTAAAACCAATTAAGGTTTGTTCGATTTATGTTGTTGGGAAGGATTTTATACCTGTAACTGAATATATTTCATTGACACCTTCCATCAAACAATTGTGAGGCATGAAGAAGTGATCGGTTTACTCGAAGAGTACTCTAGAAATCTTTCACTGTTGACATCTATTTTAGATGGATTTAGGAAAAATAAAAGATAGAAGCGTACTAGCACGTGCTGCTGTGGGTTGGGTTTTTGTGTGTGTGTGTGTGTGTGTAGCCATGATCGGTGACGGCAGAGAGGGCTGGCTTGCAGCGGAAACAAACGCTGGCGGTGGCTATGATCATTGATAGCACTTGAAAGAGAAACGAGGACGGAGGAACGGAGGAAGATGAGCAACAAAGGGTGAGGCGGCTGCTACTACTCATAATCATATTAGGGCTTTTTTTTTTATTTGAGCGGGAGAAGAAATTGGGAACCGCCAAAATGTTTTCCAGAACATTTAGCATTAAATAGTGCCTGTGTGATTGTGTGTGCCATGTGCATGGCATTAACATGCATACAAAATCCTCGTAAATTTACGACACATCACTCGAGGGCCTTTCAAGTTTTTTTTTGGAAAATCGGAACCGTCTATATTTTTTTGTAGGAGGGAATATATTATTCATGTCAAAAATTAAGTAAATTTATTATCTCTATATGCTCGATCGAAGTTAACAAATATTTTCCTACTAATGATTCCCACGTCTCGAATCTCCCGATGAAGGGGCTTTCAAAATCCGATTGACCCAAAATTTGGCGAGGTTTATTAAAACACCAAGAAAAACAAAATAGTAGGTGTGGATCGTCGTAATTGTGTTGAGACCGTGTGGCTAACGTACATTAGACTATAGCAAAGTATATATTAGTTCATAACTAAGTATGTTCAATGTATAAGATTGAATGGTGGATACTAGTTCGTTTTCTTGAATGTCTGATCTAAACCGATACGATTTAAAATCTTATCAATTCTACCATTCTCCCGAAATTGATGATCATCCGATGTCGGTAACCACACGATCGGAACACATTCAAAGGTGCTTCCAAAGGTGGCATTTGAACACTATAATGCACCAATTCAAGGCCATCTCATCTATTTTTGAAAATCTGAATCCGGTAGATGTGTTTAAAACGTGATTTTAAGGTCCTATGAGAGGATTTGGCAAAAACAAACTACCTGAAGGGGCTTGATTTGAGCAATTTTTCATAGAGTGATTTTGTGAAAAACTGCCCGATCAAGCTTTCTTCCTGCATTTTTTGCCAAATCATTTCATAGGACATTAAAAACACATTTTAAACACATTTAACGGTTCAGATCATCAAATTTTCTCCGAAAATTGGAGTTCGAGGTCTGAATTTTTACACCTTGCGGGATCCTTCATAATTCATAACTTCATATCATATGAAGTTTAGCTTATTTTAGTTAAATAAACTTAGTATTTTCGTAAATTAACTTCTATAAGATAATTTCTATAATTTAATTCTATAATTTTTATAATTTAATTTCATAATTTCTATAATTTGATTAATTTCTATAATTTAATTTCATAATGTCTATAAGTGCAACAAAATGAACGGCCTTGATTGTTAAAATAGTTTGTTTTATCGAGATTCGCTTCATATTTGTACCAAAGATTATTGACAAATACATTACATATGATTAAAAAATACAATTTTTGTCACAATAAATCTTGACCAATGCTAACTTGGGTTAGAAAAAAAAAATAAAAATAAAATATCGTGCCCGTGCCGTGCCGTGCCCTTGCGCCGTTTGCCGTGCCGTGCCGCACGCGCCGACCCACTTTCGTGCCGTGCCCGTATGCCGTGCCGGCCAAGATCGTGCGTGCCGTCGCGTGCCGTGCCCAACCCGTGCCGTGCCCACTTCCGTGCGTGCCGTCAAAACCGTCTTTCGTCTTGCGTCCCACATTTAAACGTCTGCCGTGCCGTAGTAATCGCTTGCCAAAAAAACACCTCTATGTGCAACTATACTAACTACGACCGGTCCGTCAAGTAGCAGGTTATCAGTCTTTGGAATTTTTACTAAAAATTTGTCCTAACTTTCAAATAATATTGTAAATACTTATTTGACTTACTTCTAAAAAACCATTGATTTATTTAATTTATAGATATTGTTGTGAATACAAGGTATTAATTTATTGCTTTGATAACATACAATTTAATTATACACTAGTTTCAAATAATTTCAAAACCACGGGAGGAGGTGGGACTTGAGAGAGAGAAAGAGATGGTCCAGAAAAATGGGAGCATTGATGCTCGACCATACCACCCAGGAGCATCACAGCCGAGTCCGTCTTAATTCACGCAGCAAATGGTGTTCCGAGTCCGTGCATTAAAGAGATCACATAGTACATATGTAACAAAATGATCGATTAAAACCCTCACCTTCTCTCTCTCTCTAAATCTTTCTCACTGCATTTTCGGTTGCCGGCCATGGATTTCTCAAGTTTGCCCTAGAATTTCTTGCGTGAATTGTTCGTGGACCCTTTACCTGTTCGTTGCTCTCGAATATGTTTTAGTGGTAATACTCTGTTCATAACAGTTGAATCTTTATCCTCATTGTATCTCTTTTACTCCTTTTTTTTTTTTTGCTGTTTCTGTTTCCTCTTATGTTTTGAACGTATAAAAAAATCCATCTTTTGCTCGATATCAGTTGTTTTTCTCTGAATTTAGCTCTAATTTTCTTTTGGGGCGAAAACCGATGATAATATGCATAATTGTCTCTTTAGGGAAACTTGCGTTGTTCTATATAGCACTGGAAATCATATACTATAAATGTATATGCACATATGCGTTTAATATGCTTTTGTTACTTCCTTTGTTTGGTTGGTACTATGTAGAATTGTTTACATTATAGGCTTTGAAATTGGTTCGAAACTTCAAACCCACTGTAATACAGTTTTGGGTATTTCAGGATGGTTTGAATTTCTCAAGGTGTTGGTCGAGTTGAACAAATCATGGGTACTAGTGAAACTAATAAAGCTGCCAAAGAACCTAAGACGCCTACTGTGCAGGTATACTTCTGTTGTCCACTCAGTACTCTTCATTTCACTGGCAAATGTATTGTTTTCTGATTTATTTTGGCTGTTTATGTTTTGGTGTACTTTTGAATTGTCCAGGAACAATCTTCATCTACACCCACTGGCACAACTAATCCAGACTGGTCCGGTTTTCAGGTCCGACCATCCTAACCATCCATTTATGCCATTATTTCTCAGTTACGAAACTTTGGTAGCGGTAGTTATGGTAGAGCGTATGTTTGCAACAGGCATATTCTCCTGTGCACTCCCATGGGTTCATGGCATCAAGCCCTCAAGGTCATCCCTACATGTGGGAGTTCAGGTATTTTTGGTCTTGCATGAGTTTGGTTTTGAATCATGTGAACTCTATCCATACCTGCACTACACGAGATATAGCACATGGTAGAGATTTAGATTTTGGATGTTCAAATGGTGAATTAGCAATGATGATAGCATTACGGGATTGCTCTAACTTGTTGGTTGACTTGACAGTCAAACTGTTCATCATATGCTTAATCTCATAGCATTCGATAAGCCAAGCTAGGCTTTATGTTGTGTTGTTGAAATGTTCATCCATTTATGGGATGCTTATCAACCCAGAAAGTGCTCAACCAGCCCATTAAAACTTATTTACGAGGTAAACTTAGCTCCACGAGTCTGAAAGGTCTTACCTTTTCAACTTGCAATCAAGTACATATTGTTGAAGCATTTATTTTGAAAGGTCTCGTCTAGTTTATCACATGAGCTTCTTCTTAGGTGGTTTTTTTTGTGCTTCAAAAGCAAGGATAGATGATTTGTGACAACTTTGACCTTTTTATCCTCATATTCATTAGCTGGTCCAAGCATTTTATTTTTTGTATAGATATGGAAAGACTCTGGCTGTAGTTTTAATTAGGGTTGGGCGTCGTGTCGTGTTGTGTCAAATCGAATTGAATTGGGTTTGTTAAAATGACCTGCTTAACTAGTCGTGTCAAGAAATCGAACCCTAACCCGACCTACTATTAATTGTGTCAGCTCGAACACGACACGAATTGACACGATTAACTTGGAAACGACCTGTTTAGCCAAATTTGAGTCATTTGACCCGAAAATGACACGATTAATTCATGTCATTCTCGGGTTATGCAGGTCAATTCGGGTTAATTCGGGTCATTCTCGAGTTACTGTGTCGACATGAATAGATGCAAACCCGACATGTTTACTAATCATGTTCTCAGGTCGTGTCATATATGTGTTTTGTGTCAGAAATACTCAACACTAACCCACTAACTTTGTGTCGTGTTATCGTATCGTGTCATAAATTCCCACCCCTAGTTTTATTGCCAATGTGTGCCAAATAGGGTTTCATATGAGTTTTTGAAAGATGACTAACACGACTAACAAGAATGCATCCTGACACAATATTGCTTCCCAAGATTAACTTGGTGGGGCCATGCCTGCCATAAAGTAGTGGCTGTATGTCATGGGAAGTTGACTTGGTGAAGTTGATAAGTTCCTCACAGTTTCATCCTTTTGACCTCCACAATGTTAATACATACTGCGTATAGTAGCTATTGTTTTATGCGAGATATTGGGGGCACTTTTTTAGTTTTTGCATTTTGCATTTTGCTTTTTACATTTTTTTTTTTGGATTATGGGCGGAATGTATTATGGCTTTGTAGAGTGTTTTGAGATATGTGAGAATGCATTTGTAGGATTAGTGTTTGGGAGATATGTGCAAAATACATTTTGTACGTTTTTAAATTAACCAAAATGGGAAAGTGAAAATGAGAAGTCAAAAAGCTCCTCTCCCCTTCTTTTGGCTTTTGTTCTTGAAACTCAAAGACCAAAATGCATTGTAGGAGAATTCATTTTGGGTGAGATAAGCCAAACACCTACAATTGGAAAAGGTGAGAATGAAAATTGGTCATCCAAGCACCCTCATTGTGTTTCTGCATTATTGGTTGATTTTTACTTGTATATGAAGCAAATCATGCCGCCCTATGGCATGGCACCGCACCCGCATGTTGCACCCTCATTGTGTTTCTGCATTATTGTTTGATTTTTACGTGTATATGCAGCAAATTATGCCGCCCTATGGTACGGCGCCGCACCCATACATTGCTATGTATCCCCATGGTGGCATATATGCTCATTCATCTATTCCTCCGGTAATTCTTGGGACTTTCCTTTTACTTGAGCTTCTCAAATCATCGCCTTAATATCTGGACGCCATTAATTCAGCCATATTTTCATAACAGGGATCGTACCCTTTCAGTCCTTTCCCTATGCCTTCCCCTAATGGTGTAGCTGAGGCTTCTGTGAGTTACTTGAACTCCAATGTTACTTTGTTTCTTATTGATCAAACTTTGTTACTGGCCATTTGGACTAGTTTGTAGAATGACAATTATATTTGCATGTAGGGGAATACTCTAGGTAGCACGGAAACAGATGGCAAACTATCCGAGGGGAAGGAGAAACTACCCATTAAGAGATCTAAGAGAAGTTTGAGCAGTTCAAATATGGTCACTGGAAAAAATAATGGACCTAGTAAAACTTCTGGTGCATCAGCTAATGGAGTCTGCTTGAGAAGGTAAGTCGTATCTGTTTGGGTGATGACTTGGATGGCCATTAATTTCAGTAGCTAGTCCATGTCTAGTGGCCACTGCCTACTTCATGTAATGATGCTTTGGATTCAAGAACCTGATTGACTGAATGAAGTATTTTTCTAAAGCAAGCTTTGGAGATTGGGTCAAGAAGTTGGGTTTGGAAAAAATAAGTCAAGACAGTGCTTTCATTAATCGTTAAATGGGCGCCAAAAAAGAATTGGTGTGGATATACATAGCACATACACAATGGTCAATGCCTATCCACAATCAAAAGTTTCTATGACGTCAACAAAATCCTGTATACATTTGTTTGTTAGTTCACCCTCCCTGCAACCTAGTTATATAATAGGCGCTGCATTGGTAAGACTCTTCATTTTAGTACTTCTAACGTGCCTCCAATGTATCATAAGGCTTTATATTTTTCAAGCCAAATGCATCAATCAAGCATAAAGAAGCCACCATCTAAATCTTCTTTCTGCTAGAGAATAGGTCCCATGTTTGATGAGCAAGTTTTAGGGGATTGATGTAAAATGAATTTCCAGTGGTTCCTCCCTTCAGTGTCATCGAACCACATTAGCAATTCAGAATAACTTTATTGGGTCTGGGCATCACAAATGTGACCCCAAAGGGTGAGAAAAAAAAATTGAAAAGCAGTTTATCATTTCCTATTGGTAATGGGGGATCTTTGATAAAGATTGGGAAAGTAGTCTTTTATGTTGTCAGAATGTTATATCAGGTGAATCTGTTTAATATTTTATGGTTCCCTTGGGCTTCTGAAGTCCCTACTGCTTTCTTAATTTGTTGCGTTTACAGCCTAAGGTAATGACTGCGAATGACTTTGTTACACTATTATCTGTTACTGACATACCTTATTTTGGTTATGCAGTGCTGAAAGTGCAAGTGAACGTTCAAGTGAAGGAAGTGATGCAGATTCCCAAAATGTAGGTATTATGTGAAATAGCATACATGAGATTTGTTACATTGATATGATTGGACATCCATTAATTACATCTTTTAATTTCTGCAGTAGTTTGTGAATTTATTTTCAAGGTTTTCATTCATGGTGCACTACTATGTTTGCATTATGGGGACTTAAGTTTTGTCATATTGGTGATACTATCTATAGGTTTGTCCATATGGTTCTTGTCCTTCTAGTATTCGGTACTCTGATTTTTCAGTTGTTATTTGGTAGGTCGCCTTTCTATGTGCTTATGTAGAAGGTGTGAATTTTTTTAGCTTACCACCTAGTGGGAGCACCATTTCTTCTCTGAACTAATTTCACTAATCAATCCTGTTTCTATTGATTTTTGGGCAGGACTCACAAATGAAGTCAGGATCCGAGGAAGACTCTTTGGAAGGTTCGGCTGTAAGCATTCTTCCAATTGGTTATTACTTCTGTTGATTTTAATGATGATTATTAGATGTCTTTGTTACAGCTGAAGCACCTTCTACAATGGTGAACATGCCACCATGTGTCCCCGGTCCTACCACTAACTTAAACATTGGTATGGACTATTGGGGTGCTGCAGTAAATGGTCCCCTTCATTCATTAAATGGGAAGGCACCTGATTCTCCAGTTGCTGGAGCAATAGTCCCTGCTGGATCTAGGGAGAACATTCAGTCACAGCCGTGGCGACAGGTTTGTGTACCCCTTTGGTTTCCTCTCTTTTGTGTCCGTGATTTGTAAGTTTTAACCTTATTCACTCTGTTTACCCTGAATCTTGGCCTTAAGATCCTCGAGATATCAAGCATTTGTTTTGTGCCCAATCTTGGGAATTCGCACTGTTTGTGAGGTTATAGCTCCATGTCGGCCTTCTTCTCCACCACTCCTGTCTGGACCGTAAAACTGGCTTAGTTTTGAAACAGATGTCATTTAGTCTTTCATAAACCACTACATGGTTGCATTCAAGAAGGGATATGACGTGAATTAGTCAGTGACTTAGAGGAAGTAGTTGCCTCTCTACTGTTTTATCAATATAAGTAGGGGATGCTGGATTTTTTTTTGATCGGCAGGGGATGCTGGTGTTTGTCTTTCATCAATAGTATTCCTATACTTTTGCAATTTATGATTTATCAACGAAAGATGTAAGGTCTATGAGGCTACTATGATATATCCACTCATTTGAATTAAATCGGTTGGTATGGGAGGGGGAATCCAATTTGGTATGGGTTCTTGCTCTCTAAAGGAAATTCGTCAGAAATATTATATAGTACGAGAGACTGATTTACTTGATGATGCCAGTTTTCTCCTGCATCGATGATTGGGATACTTGTGCAGTTTTGCTTTTCTATCTTGTATTGATTGATTTAGTGAGTTTCTTGTCAGTGGGAGGTTCTTGACACTATGAGCTTATATCCTTGAAGTATACATAATCGCTGCTACTACAATTCTTGGCTAAGTGATATTGTAATTGACCTGGGAATAGGCTGTATATTCCCTCCAAGCTGCATCATTTTTGTCGATAGTGATCATGTTCTTTCTGCCTTTCATCCTAGGATAAGCTACTCTTTGTCTCTCATCTTGTATATTTCTTACCAAAGCTGTATTCTTCGATTACTTAGAATTGGATTACCGCAGCGACATGATTGTTCATCTATCAAAAGTGGAATGTGAAAGTAATGATTTTCCAATTGCTGCTATAATCATCTTGATTTGATTTTGACCCCTCTTTTTCTTTTGTCCAGGACGAAAGAGAGCTTAAAAGACAGAGAAGAAAGCAGTCCAACAGGGAATCTGCGCGTCGATCCAGGTTGCGAAAGCAGGTGAGCGTTTGTTCCTTTTTGTATCCTAATGCTGTTTGCGACTTTAGTAAATTTACTTAATGGTTGTATGATGTTTATCTATGATAATGAGTCAGGCAGAATGTGACGAGCTCGCTCAGCGTGCTGAAGTTTTGAATGAAGAAAATG
Source organism: Vaccinium myrtillus (assembly GCA_016920895.1). Lineage (NCBI taxonomy): Eukaryota > Viridiplantae > Streptophyta > Magnoliopsida > Ericales > Ericaceae > Vaccinium > Vaccinium myrtillus. The sequence goes on along the minus strand of JADGMU010000132.1, from coordinate 60,725 downwards.
CCACTCTTAGAGTGGAATTGAGTCACATCCGGAGTGAGTATGAACAGCTTCTCTCAGAGAATGCATCTCTCAAGGTGAGGTTAATATTTAGGTTTTGTATGATCTTTTGTGACCCCCGTTATGATTGCATCATTTTACTGGAATCATAGAGACAACCTTCTGCATACTACACAAAATATGTTATCGAATAGTTCTAAAACGGGATTTAGTTGCATGGGAATGGAATTATCTTATGAATTGTTTCAGGTGTTTCCCTTGGTCCTACGAATATGTTGTTTATTTTGGTTGGGCGTCTTATGAGAACCTTTTTCATTGTAAATTGCAATTTTTGCTGCTGCTTGCTGCAGCAGAACTCAAAGATTGTTTTTGGGATGTCATTCCGTGGAAAAACTACTAAGAAACCTTCTCGTGGACATTGGACCACGACACTCGTGTTAGGAATCATGTGTTTGTGAGGTTATACGTGGGAAAGGAAAATTCTTGGTTCCCGTATATTAATTATGCTTTTCAGTAAGAAAATAACCAATACTTTTCATATTCTCGTGGACATTGGACCACGACACTCGTGTTAGGAATCATGTGTTTGTGAGGTTATACGTGGGAAAGGAAAAATTCTTGGTTCCCGTATATTAATTATGCTTTTCAGTAAGAAAATAACCAATACTTTTCATATTAAACCAAACACATCTTTACTTCCATTTTTCGTTTTGAATAGGGAAAAAGAAAGGATCAGGATCCTCTCCAGTCCCTTACGTCCTGTCCAGCCTGTTTTTGGGTCCTTCTAGGGTTTGTTTTGATTATCAGGTCCATTCATATTTTAGACCTTGTTGAGAACATTAGGCATGCCAATCATGTTAATTGGATATCATTTAATGTGTTTTCACATTCTAGGTTTAAAAATATTGGAACATTGGATAAAAACCTATTTTTTTAGAGATAAATGTGGTTTCGATATTTTTTAAACCCATTTTTTTAGCGATAAATGTGATTCGAAAACCCATTAAATGACATCCGATTAATATGAATTTAGGCGAGTCCTATGTCTACGACGAGGTCTAAATATCAACAGTCCGATCATCAAAGTGGATCCAGAAAGATTCCGGAAATTGGCTGAACAGGACCATCCAGTCTCTTAAAGGGACTAGAGAGGAGCCTGATCCAGAGAGGGAAATTACTTCTGAATTGCTAATGTTTCTTCTCTTATCTGACACGATTGATACAATTTTACTTTTCTCTTCAGGAGAGACTTGGGATGGTTCCTGGGCAAGAAGATCCTAGGTCTGGTGGGAATCAGCGTCCTGTTTTGTAAAGCCATAAGGGCAAGCAGAGCTTTTACTGCGGAGTAGATGAAATTCCAGCTTTCTAGCTGATGAGTAATTTCTAGGGAATATGCTAACAAAATCGATGCCCTTGTTCTATTTTATTAAATGGGCCCAATATTCATGAACCTGACCTTTTTAGTCTCAGGATCTGCTTGTATCTAGTATCATCATCCACGCGCTTGGTTGGACCAATCTTTTAAGGTCGCCGATTGCAGATGGCATTTTGAGTGTGAAATCCGAGTCAAACTCAGTAGTCCTATTAAGATCATAGTTTCAGTCCTTTATCTTCCTAAACTGTATTCGAAAATGGCTGATAAATATTCTACGGAGAGAGAATTGTGAAAAGTGATTAAGTTGTACGGAGTACTTTCCGGTATCCAGGACTTTTCTTTTCGGAGGGCATTTTTATCTTGTCGATACATTATGGTTATGAACTTGTTGAACTGGGAATATATGCTCGTGCATGGTGTGTCGCACTGTCGCCCCACCCTCATTGGGAGGGAGTTTTTGATTTATGCAGTGTTGCTCACGCCGCTGCTGAAAACTGTAGGTGAAATGAGAGAGCATAATGGGTGATACCACGCGTGATGCGTTCTGTGTATTTGCTAGACGAGCACTATTATTATTCTTAACAAGACGTGATGTTATTTTGTAAATGCCTATTCTTTCAGGCTCATTGTTTCGGAACTTGGTTGGGTTTCTCAGTGCAGATTTTCTATTTGAGAATGGTTTTTCTTTCCAAAGAATAAGTCACATGGAAGGCAGAAATGGGTGGTGTTGTAGGGCGCCCCTGTAGTGCGGCATGTGGACCGTCCGATGTGTTTTCCACGGTCCCCGATTTCATCTTGACTTTTCATATCCGAGTCATCCCCAAGATAAAATTTGAAGATAAAATTTGAGCCCGTTGATTGCCGAAATCAACGGCTTGGATGTTGCACGACAAAGCATAAGCATTATGCTGGACTATTTTGTTGTTAGTTTTTCATTCTCTTTCCATCCCTAGGAATTCATTTAAGAAGGCAGAAACCGCACGATAGCTTGACGTAGAAATTACCAACTGCTAGAACAACGTACTTTACCAAGAGAGTGAAGACTGAATGGAACAGCAAGCATTTCAGGATACAGGTTTGTTTGGATGGTCCAATCATCTGGAATTTTGAAATATCCACTGTGAACTAGGTCACCGAGTTTCTCATGAGGTTGGAGGCAACCCACAAAGACGATGTTCAGGTGATATTAGATACGGTCTCTTCATTTTGCAGGTGATATTGCAGGCTTGAATACAGTCGTTTCATTTAGGTTTGATTACCTGAATGGTAGCTTGCAAGTTCTAGAGAGATTTATGCAGAAGAGATTCGTCCCGAATAAATTCACCCACCCATTCTTCCTTAGATGCTGCTTATAATACAAGGGGCAAATGAAGCAAAATGAAATCCACCCACTCTTTAGAAAACGAAAATCGCAAAGGGTGGAAAACCTAGTTTTGGTTAGCCACAATTACCCTAGGAAGACCCATAACTTAGTATTGAGGAGATTGTGCGACCAAGGCCAAGGCCAGTGGGAATAGGCAAATGTTGGGTGATCATTCCCAAAAAGCGATTACTTTGCGATATAAGCCTATACTAGATGAAATGCTTAGGACTAGGGGTGGGAATTTCTGACCCGACATGAACCCAACACCAACTTAATGGGTTAGGTCGGCTATTTCGACACGGAACACAAATATGACATGACTCGATAACACGAAAAACTGAACATGTTAAGTTAGGGTTGAGAGAATTCTAACATGAACACAAGATGATACGAACACGACACAAGGCGGGATGGAATTTTATGAAAGGACGCAATAACCCGCCACAAAGTTGGGCGGATTAAAGTCTGCTATTTCTGACATAGAACACGAATATAACACAACAAGGTAACACGAATATAACATGACAAGGTAACACGAATATAACACGACAAGAAATGTCACGACACGAATATGATGGCCACCCCTACTTCGGACACAAGTTCAAACTGACTATTGCAAGCTACAACCAGATTATTCTCAACTCAGCAGACGGAAAGTAGATTTTATAAATAAATTTATGACCACATCTGCCACGCTCCAAATGAGTAAACATGTGTCTGCAAGAGGAAATACCGACAGGCTTTCTAGATAATCCAGAGGTTGAATAGTAAGCTTCTGCGTACGCAGTTTCTATCAAGTGTGATCCCAAGCTTGAAATGACAACACCGAGAGGCTTTCTAGATAATCCAAAGGTTGAATAACAAACAGAAGTTTTGCAAACGCAGTTTCCATCAAGTGTGATCCCAAGCTTGAAATGACAACTTGCGTATTAACTCCCTATTCATTGACATATATTTTGATTCGATTGCACAGGGAAAGGAATGCTGGAGGAGGCCATCGGGATATTCATCATGGATAATGTATTCTAACGCAATGCGTGCAATTATAAGACGCTGACCCAAGACATTGCAGGGAACATACCACAAGTCATTGCATAAGCTAAGCCATTCAGCAAAGGCAATGCACGCCGACCGAAAGCATGTCCCAACCCAAAAATTACCACCCGCATTTATCCATAGAAGAGCAATTGATATTCAAAACAAAGGTAAAATTTCTTCAAAAAAACAGAACACAGGAAAACATTAAATCCTAAACACTCAATGGTTCGACAAAACACGATGCTAAAATAGGAACCACACTAGACAATGCAAGTTCGACCTTCAAACTCCCACACATCAGTTGTCAGCAAGTGATGAGGTGAAGTCATATCAGGAGAGCCATCTTATTGAAATGCATCGTCTACTTGGATCTCTGTCTCATCTTTCGGCGCTTCCTCTTCAACCTCCTCATGCGCTTCTTCTTCCACTATAACACGTAAGGAACCAATTGTTACATTTCATGGAAACACAAATACAACAGCATACCATGTTTATCATCAATACAAAAGACGCGCAGAAAGCAACTAAACAAACTAATGATTTCTAGACCACGTAGGCAGGTACATAGATGTCTCCCACAACCATTTAGACAATATATCAAAACTTTAGATAATCAATTCATACGGCCAGCAGAGGGCATTTACTGCTAACACACAGTCCACAACAACTAAATAACTGCCTTCAATTTCTCTAAACAAATAATCTTTTCGAACTCCATAAAGATCAATAAAATGATGAGAACCTTGTACTAACAAGTTGATGCGATGATGAAACATACAAAACCTTCTAACCGAACTAGTAACAATGCCAGGAAAGAAGCCAGCTCAGACAACAATTGAGGAATATATTTCCATTAGCAAAAGATGAACAACAAAATGTGAACCTGATTCTCCATACGTTACCACATTCATATTTCAATTGGTTACACACAATATGAATGATAGAGGTTTTAAAAGAATCAAAAGAGGCCATTAGGACATAAATGATAGAAAACCAATAATACATAAATGGAATTAGCTGATTATTTTCCAAATATTTCATTTTTTACTTTTCTCTCCATTTCTCACCAAAATGACTAATCCAAATGAGTGATTTGGGTAGAAACCATTACCCTTTCTTTTCTTTTCTTTAACGTAAGGTTTTCATACAACCCATATTCCATCGAAAAATCACCTCAAGTAATAACAAATGACTAACACTAGTAACTAAATTCTCGATTATTGTTGGTACATAGATGTATAAATGAACAAACACAGGAAGAGATTACAATCGATAAGCTCAAAAACACCAGAAAAAATCACACAAGTACCAAATGTTATGCATTAATTACCTTGCATCAAATCTGAACCGTCAATTGACGCGAAAAATCGAAAAAAAAAAAAAACTAACCTCTAAAATCCAAAAACAAATAATGAACACTAATAATTCATTGGGTTCGCAAAATAAGGACGGTGTAAATGAACAGATACTCGAAGAAATCACAGACTATCTGAGGCTCAATTCTAAGTTCTCGTCGAACTAAACGTTATACTTCAACTTCATTACATTCAATCGGTGTAACAAAAAGAAGCGATAAACAATCGTAAGCAATCGCTAACCTTAGCCCTCATTGTGACCCGAGGTTTTCTTCAAATCTTCCTCTCCCTCTCTCTCTCTGCGTTATGATCTTGGCGGCTGTACTGTAATGGCGATGGTTCTCTTCCGGTATTTATAGGTCTAGGGTTTTAAGAACTTGAGAACGTAACGTGGGCGGGCCTAATCCGAATCGGGTCGTTGCATTTTACTTGCTCAACCCGTTTAGTAGTGACTTTAGTGAGCATCTTTTAGTATGGACTCATATAAGTTATAACCGAAACTCGTGGCTCAGATTGTTTAGTAGTAATTTGTTTAGTAGTAATTTGAATTGAATTTGAGTTTGAATTTTAGACTTGTTTCATAAACGAGATTGCGCTAGTTGAGTTTGTTTATATACGCTTCTGGTTCGTTTAAGGAGCCCCAGGTTTAAACACGAATTTGAGTATTTGACTCGTTTTTGAACACTATAAAACTTGACTCGACTCGACTCGGTTTGTTTGCACACCTAGCAATCCTGTACACATCAAAGTATGTATCTATTTTATATGCTTTTACAAGTGATAGTGGAATCCACACTATTTAGAGAGTCACACAATCACTTGTGAGAGAGAGTGAATAAAATTAATGTACCTTTTGGGACAAATTGAGGCAGCACACCCTTTTAGTTAAATAATTATATTCTCTCCGTCCCAAAATAATTTTAAGTTCGGGCTTCGTTGAATCTTGAAGGCGGAATTTGCTGTAACCCAATGCACACCATTTGGTGGACAAATCTTGTATTTAGGAAAGCGACTCAATAACGCTGTCCGAAAGTGCTTTTGTGTTCCAGATTTTGGAGTAGAGACGCCAGTTTCCAATTCAAAGAAGACCAAATTTCTCCAACACATTCAAACCATCCTCTCTTTTCTTTCAAAAAAAGGGAAAGAAAGAGGAACACCCAATTGACGTTAAAAAATAACAAAATCACCCAATCCAACAATGCTCATTCAACACAAAACAACCAAAAGAATAATGATACGTACACAACAAAACTTTGACAACAAAAAGGCCACAACACCAAAACGACGCGTCGTTTTGGTGTTCAGAAGAAAAAAAAAAAAAAAAAAAGATCAAATTTCAAAACACGTTGAAACCAAATCCTTCCCCAAATTTGTTCGATCTGCGAGAGAGAGAGAGAGAGAGAGAGAGAGAGAGAGAGAGAGGGAGGTGCAATCCCACCTCAACCGGCGACCACCATACCATAATCATCTTCTCCTTCTCCGGCAACCAACCCCACCACCGCATCACCGCCGTACGTTTGCCGTTGAACACCAAAAACACCAAGTCACTCCGCATTCAAGTGGAAAAACACCAAGCCACCCGCATACAAGTCATTTCCTCTAATATCCTTACCATTTTCCTTCTCACAAATTTGATACTAATATCCTCAAGTTAGTATGTTTAGCAAAATGACTTGTATGACAAAATCATCCAACCGAATACACTAATCCCACTAATAGGTGGCTTGGTGAAACATCAAACAAACCATTAAAATGACAAAACAAGAAATTACCTCATCTTGGAAATCATCCAAATCGTCTTTTTCTTTGGGGTTCATTGAACCAAAGCGAAGAAGTCGCATCAATCCAGAGAACAATCGTCTAATCGACAAAAAAATTGACCCAACAATCCAATTTAGGGTTCTGAAATCGGAATCCTAAATTTTGTGCAAAACCCCCCAAATTCGAGAATCAAAACGAGTTTAGATAGAAAGCGCAGGCGTGTGTGTGTGTGTGTGTGAGAGAGAGAGAGAGAGAGAGAGCAAATAGAATCGAAACCTCGATGAAATCGTACGACGGTGGTATTCAACGGCGGCGGACTACGGCGGTGGTGCGGTGGTGGTGGTGTTCGCGGAGAAGGAGCAACTCCACGGTGTGTGGTGGTCGCTGAGGTGGGATCGCACCTCCCTCTCTCTCTCGAGTTTGACAGACAAATTTGGGGAAGAACTGGGTTTCAAAGCGTGTTTTGAAATTTGATTTTTTTTTCTTCTTGGGGCAACACCAAAACGACGTCGTTTTTGGTGTTGTGGCCTTTTTGTTGTCAAAGAATGTTGTGTACGTATCATTATTCCAACCAAAAATACCCAATTACCCAACACACGCTCTACTATCCTTTTCAATCTCCAACTTTCTTGTTCCTCTCCTTTTTGGGCATTTATTACGTTCTAGTGAGGTAATACCTCGCGATAGCGAATTTCGAGCAATGCCTCACCTTTGTCAAGTCAAGCGCCGCTCCAGGACCTATTCTACACCATACATTCTCTGGATCGACACACTTATATTGGACCCCACACTAGTGGTAGAAAAGGAGCATGGAGCACCAGGGGCCAAGCCCCACGGACCAACTTTTTCTTTATTTCGAAAGTTGTTGCATGTAGATTAATTTTATTTTTATTTCTTTTTCAGCAAAGAGAACATTTTATTCATAATGTAGTCGATTGTATAAAAAAAAAACTAATTTCATGCCAAAACTAATTTACTTGCTTTATCGATTGTAATTTACTTTCTTTATTCTTTTAGAGTGTTTGTATAAGATGTGGTAGTTAAACATTGTTTTGTAATGAGTGAATTGAATTGACGTTAGTCAAGGTGTTCGGTATCAAAGACATCATTTTCGGTATTCTGCCATTCACAAATTTCAAGAAAGTGGCTTGAGCTACTGTCAGGCTTGTATCAGCCATAGCCACTGGATTGAAACGGCTTGAGCCGTTGCTGTGCGAACTGTCGCAGACACCATTCACAAATTTCCAGAAAGTGGCTTGAGCTACTGATGCAGTAGCTATGGAAGAAGAGTATCTTAAGCATTTTAAGCTTAGGGTGGTAAAATTGTAATTATGCAGCTGTTGAATTTTGAATTGGGCCCACTTGAATTTGACCAGAAACGGACGAACGAACGATCAAGATCCATCGCTTTAAGCCATAGCGTATGTCATTTTTTGGGCTTTCGTCGCTGTTTAGGGCCCCGAAAGGCCAAATTTGCTGTTTAAGGAAATATTTGAATTGCCAATAACTTGGGCAAGGAAAATCCGAATTAAGCTGCGCTTTTGGGAAACATTTTAGAATTTTCTCTAGTTTCTATTTTGCTATTAATTTCGAATTTTTCATTTTTGGTAATTTTTCATTAATTATTGATTTGGCTTCCTTTCCGGGGCAAATAAATTAGGGTTTCAGTTTTTCCTATTTAATAAGTTGAAAGCGACAGTTATTGATTATTATTGAATGAAAAAGAGTTTAGAGAGTGTTTTCTCTAAACTATCCAGTTTGTGTTCGATTGTTGCACGTCTTTTCAGTAATTCATAAGTCGCCCTGCATCAGTTACTGTCAGGCTTGTACCAGCCATTGCCACTGAATTGAAACGGCTCGAGCCGTTGCTGTGCGAACTATCACAGCCGTTAAAAGATATGGATATTCTCGAATAAGGGATTTGAGAACGATTTCAACTAAGTTATTTGAATGCATGTTACTTCGTAATGCGTGTACTTGATTGGTGGAAACAAGATATTAATTGAGTCATATGAGAGACATGATACCTTAGGAATATCCATATCTTTAAGAGAGTCTGAGGAGATCGATCAATGATCGAGGGAGAATATATCAAGGATTTCAAGGCTGAGTCAATAGATTGAATTAATTATTGAAATTTAAGTTTTGGAAAATTAAGGAAACGATTATTTGGTGTTCCTTCCATTATCATAATCCTCATTTGGTTGATGAGTTTGGATGATTCTTCTCCTTTATACATAGCTTAGGGAAAAAATTTCAGTGTCGGGTGGGCACCAGGTGCCACTTGGTGCCCGTCGGCTCATCCGGCCGTCCATTCGTGTTTTGGACGGCCCAGATCTGTAAGGGTTGTTTCGGTGGCATTTTTGTAATTTTGAGGAGTAAATTTACCACAACAGATTTGGGCGGTCCAAAACACGGATGGATCGCTCTGCATGTGACGAGCACCGGCTTTGCCAACCGGTGCTCACCCGACACTGAAATATTTCTCATAGCTTAGGGTATGTTCTTTTCGCGTAAACTCTTCATACACGTACTCAAAAGAGATATCCTTTGAATATGCTTTTTTTCCTCGCTTTTCATAGATGTAATGAGATTTTTTTATTTTGGATAGTTTAATTATTTACTACTTTTTTTTTTTTGAAAGGAATTATTTACTACATTAAGGAGTTGATTATTCATAGTATGACATGTGTAATAATAAAAAAGAAGTTCTGTGTATGCTTGTACACCAGATTTTGATTTGATTGGGGGTGTTCCACTAAGGTGGTTTTTTTGAAAAAATTGGTTTTTCACGGTTTTTTATGTGACGTATTGTAAGAGAATGACCTGTCTCGGTTTTTGGAAAAAATAGTTTTTTGTTAGTGGAACACCCATGTTGTATGGGATACAAATAAATACAATCAAGCACGCAACGAAAAAAAATAAAATAAATATTACGGTTGACAATTAACATTGTCGCACTATCATCAAATGTTGAATGGAGTTGCATATTCAACCTTTGGAGATCGACAGAGAAAATAGCGTATGTGATTTGTGTTTGTCTAGGCTGGCAATTTCTGGTAGAGTAGTAATTATCTGGGGAAATAGAAAGCCGTTGTGTTTGGTAATTATCTGGAAAGATTTTGATCGAGCATTGAGAATTTGAGGATTTTGGTAGGGAGATGGTGCAGTATTATTATTGGTAGTTATTTAGTGTTTGATTTTATAGAAAGGTGCAGTGTATAGAATCCGGACAATATAATAGCATTGGTCATTTTCAAAAGTGTTATTTAACAGTTCTGTGGATACTAGATTGAGACTTTACGTTCATAGCTGGAGACTTCCCATTTAGTAGTATGACAATACTGGTGTACCAAAGCATTGATTTATTATAACCCAAGTTTCAAGCAAATTAATATTCTTTTTTGTTTCCCGAAACCAAGCACAAATGAGGAGAGAGAGAGAGAGAGAGAGAGAGAGAGAGAGAGAGAGAGAGAGGAAACAAGACCAAACTCAAATGTTATTATTACCTCCTTGAGAGCAAAACTCGAATCCAATGTGAAAATGAGCTTATGAGTACGTAGATCCTTGAGTTTTATGACTGATTGCCATGGAAACCCAAGGATTTGAGTGGGTTTTGAAGAGGGAAGGTAGAGAGCTAAGTTTTAAGGCTAAAAATCATGTTTGGAGTGAAAAAAACCCAAGGGTACCCTTTTATAGTTGTTTGAAACACACACGAAAAGTTGCAGAAAAAGGCTCTGGATACCAGTATCAATAGGGCTATTGATACCATCTAACGTCCTAAAAAGTTCTCTGATCGATGGATACCAGTATAAGCAGAGGAATTGATACCACTGTTAATTGGAAATAATTTCATAAATTTTTCTACTTCAATCGATTGAACCTCCGGTCATTAATTTCTAACATAATCTTAACACTCCCAAACCACGTCACGACATCAAAATACACATCCCAACTATCCATTGAACCGCGGTACACCAACATATACATCCACCCGTGCACTTCATCTGTGAAGTCATAGTTAAACTTTAATTAACATCCATCCACAATAATCATAAACACATAAAAAATGGAGTTTAAATTTATGGGTCCTTACAACAACCCCAATTCCAACCATAGAAGCATCACAATGCAATCTAAAAGGCTGCGAGAAATCAGGCAGAATTAAAACAAGAGCAAAAGTCAGCTTCTATTTTATTAAAGGGAATGCCTTAGCTGCCTCGTCTCACTACATGAACTTTCCTCCTTTAATGCACTTTGTGATAGGTGCCATGACTGTGCTGAAGTGTGGAATGAGATGACGGTAAAAAGCAGCTAACCCATGAAAATTGCGAATGTCAAATAAGGTCTTTGGTTGAGGCCATTGTTTAATTGCCTCCACCTTAGATTCATCCATTGCAATACTATCCTTTGATACCATGTATCCAAGGAACAAAACCAAATATGTCACGAACACACTTTTTAAGAGCTCCAAACAACTTCTTTCGCCTTACAACGGACAAAACTTCTTTGAGGTGCTTCACATGTAATTCTGGAGTGGCACTATAAATTCGAATCTTATTAAAGTAAAGCACCACAGACTTACTAATGAATGCTCGTAACGCCTGATTCATCACACACATGAAAGTGCTTGGTGTATTACATAAATAGAACGGTAGAACTGGACACTTGTATAGAACCAGACACTTGTATAGGCCCTCCCACGTCTTGAAGGCAGTCTTCCACTTATCCCCTAGTCTAATTCGAAGTTGGTAATACCCGCTTTTCAAATGCAGTTTAGTGAAGACCTTTGTCCTTGCTAGTTGGTTCAATAAATTGTCCAATTGAGGGATTGAAAACCAAATTTGACTCGGCTGTCCATGCACATCTTCCAAGCTCTGTTTTTAGTTACCATATATAGCAGGAAATGCGCAAGGACTGCGACTCTCCCGAATAAAACCCTTGGATAGCAACTCATCCACTTGCCTCCGTAGCTTGTCATGCTCTTTCGGACTCATACAGTAATGAGCACGATTGGACAGGCTCAAACTAGGTGCAAGATCAATCTGATGCTGAATTTTGTGTAATGGCAGCAACCCATCAGGCAACTCATCCGGAAACATATCCACAAATTTAACTCCTTCTGAAAGGGTTGTACGACTTTTGGAACCTTAAACCCCATTTTGATCCTTTTCCGTTTCTTTACCAATTACGCTTTGATGCCAACTGATGTAGTGAAGCGTGTGAATTAAAGATTGACGAGAACAAGGACAATTACAAACAATGTTTAAACTTGAGATACTATCTCCTTAAACAAACGAGAAGAGAAACTCTTACAGGGTCATAGAAACCAGTTCACCCTAGAACCCTGTAATTATTCATTTATCAATATAAACCAATTAGCCGTAAGGCTTACAGTATTACTTACAGGGTCGTTGAAACCTAAACCAATTAGGAAACAAAATAATTAAAAGTATTGATTGCTAATCCAGCGTTAAGTAAATGAAATACGAAAATTATACCAAAAAAAAAAAAAAAAATTCTAATTTGACTAGGAAATAAAAAATTAGAAAGAAATTTAATGTTGCCAAAATAGACATCAACTAAAACGAAATTTTCTACTGAAAGTTATAAGCAAATCAAATATTTCCTATAACGGCAAAAATTGACGATTTGGAAGCCTAATCGAAGGAATTAGGCCAAAAATCACTGGTGCCCATGGTTCTATAAAACGATGGTCCTTGGTTGTTGGGCTGTTGTATCAACCATAGGACTTGCGAATCTGATGCAGACCAGGTTGCATCCACGTTCCTTGATCGTTTGGACCGCCTTCGGCCCAACGTCATTTTTAAGTTGCGCGACCCACTTTGGCAAAATGGCCCGAGTCCGCATTTTGAAGCGAAACGGGTTTCTGCACTTCACATCGCCGTTCCGGCGATGATGGATGATGGATTTCGGCCGTTCGATGTCGTCTAGGCCCTCAAAAGGGCAATTTTGCCGTTTTAGGAAATAATTGATTTGCTAATAACTTTTAGTAGGAAATTCTGTTTTTGTTGCCGTCTGTTTTGGCAACCTTATAATTTTTTTTTTCTAGTTTTTGATTTTGCCAATTATTTCCAAATTTCTATTTTTGGTAATTTTTGTAATTTCTTTGATTTCGGCTTGATTATCAAGTCAAATCTTTTGTTATTTGATTCCTAGTTGGATTAGGGTTACTTTGGCCTTATAAGTATCATTGTAAGCCTAATGACAGAATTCAGTTGTTTATGAATTAAAGAAAACGAGTTTTATTGGTTGTTCAAGGAGAGAGTATCTCCGGCTCAATCGTTGTTTGTGATTGTCCTCGTTTCACGTCTTTCTTAATCATACGCTTTCTTGCCGCATCGAAATCAATCCGACACACTAGTTCCGTTTGGGCCATCACCCACTAGTTTCTTTTGAACCGTGAACGGTTCAAATGCTCAAGAAATGTGGACACAACCCACTCTGCATCAGATCTGATCTTTTCCCTATCCCGATTACCTGTTTTAGTACGTACTTTGCGCATAATTAACTCGTCTTTTTCTTCTCCTTCTTTACATTATGCAAACACAAATCCCCCATGCCAAAGCTTCCCCAGGAAACATAGGATGGTAATGGGAGAAACCCTGCAACTTCTCTGTTTTCCCTCTCCCCCTCTATGAATTGCCCCCACTTTCTTTCTTGTTTAACAATTATCTGTGAAGTTTCTTAGGACAAAAGTGAAAAGGAAATGAAGAAACAAACGATGATTTATTTAATAATAAGAGAGCAAATGGCTGTTGAATAAAAGATTTATTGGTTCACGTACTTGATAATAACATTGTTGATGAACCTCTAATGCAACAATTTCAAAAATAAAAAAATTCCCCAAATATCGACAGGCACAAGTGCACAACTACAAAAGGTTATATATTTGCTCCTTTTTTTTTTTTCAAACGTTGATATGATTGCATTATAAAGGTCAAAACTTGATTTTTTATTTTTTTAAAATGAAAATCTGGAGACACAAATCAATCACACTATTTTTTTTTTTTAATTTTTTTTTTGTAGTACTCTATATTCTACGTGACAGCGTAGTAGCTAGGTTTTAATTTAATTTATCTACCTATGAGACCAACTGCAGCTATCAACCGATCTTGTTTAACCTTCTCTTACATTTAAGTTTTAAAATGCTTAGCTAATGAGGAATATTCGTATCCCATTTTAAATATTTCGAAAAAATTACAGTTTACAAAGAAATGTTGAAAGGTAGCTTGGAAAAGACTATATTCCATTCCCATGCTTCCAATGGTCAAACCACATGCTTGAAAAGGATTTCAACCATTGGGTTTATATTTGGAGCCAATAATATTTCATGGCACCAATTCGATTGCTCATCAATCTGCATATTTCGACAAGAGACATTTTTTTTAACGTGAAAAAAGATTTTATTATTCAAATAAGGTACAAGAAAAACATCAGAAAGAGGAGCAGAATCCCAACGAGGTTGTGGCACCCCAGCCGATCGACGACAATTATTTGCCTCTTGAGACCGAACAGAAGGACCCCAGACAACCCAAACAAAAAGGTTGGCAACCGAAATATCCTACATATATAATCACGTATACGAGACATTTAACCGACATAAATATTCACGTACGTAACAACCATGAACCTGGCCATACTATGGTTCGCATTCACATGCATCATCGGCCATGAACCTGGCCATAATCCCGAACCATATTAAAACGTCATCCTAGTATTTTCATATTGTTTCCTAGAGCATGAAGTCCATGAAGTTAAGGTATAAAAACAGAACATTCTATTCGAGTTCAAAAAAATAAAATAAAATAAAAACAGAACATTCTCTTTCCATACTTCTATGTGTGTTGACTTAAATTCTTATAATCATGCTTTTTTATTTTTTGTACTATGTAATAAAGGGTGTCTAAGGTTAGTGTATATAGCATTGCCCAAAATGCAACTACGTCCCTTCACAGTTGGTATTATTACAGGGATGGAGCTAGAGGGGGCTAGTAGGGGAGGTCGACATTGCAAAGAAAAAATAAAATTCTAGTATTATATAGGGAAAAAAAAATCCCAGGAATTATATAGGCTCGACCCTGCAAAGTGTTTTGGAAAAATTATTCGCTCCTGCGTAGTGAAATTTCTGGCTCCGTCTCTCGGTATTATAGTCTATAGACCTATATATAACACTCAACCTTCATTCATAATGAACTTTATGATAACTAGCTTAGTTCATTCTCTCTCCATACACCTATATCCATGCTCTATTGTTCATCAATAGACATGGATATGATCTTCTCCCTTTTCCGATTGCCTGGTTTACTTCCTTTCACAGCATTAACTCTTATCTTTCTCTTCTCCTTCTTTAAGTTACGCAAGCACAAATCACCTATGCCAAATCTCCCTCCAGGAAAAACAGGATGGCCAATAATGGGAGAAACCCTGCAGTTCCTCCTATTAGGCCGGAAGGGCCACCCGGAAAGGTTCATCAGCGAAAGAAAAAACAAGTACTCCTCGGAGATATTCCGAACGTCTTTGTTCGGGGACAACATGGTATTTTTTTGTAGGCCCTGCGCATGAACAAGTTCTTGTTCTCCAACGAGAACAAGCTGGTCGCATGGTTGCTAAACAGTTTCAACAGACTATTTTTCTCCGATACGAGCACTTCGATAGTGGAGAAAATGAAGCCGTATCGGGATTTGCTTTTAGGGTTTCTTAAGTTGGATGTGATGAAGAATTACATACCTACCATGGATTGTATAGTAAGGAGGCATATAGAGACAGAATGGGAACAAAAGGGGGAGAAGTTGTGGTTCATGAGGTGGTGAAGAAGTATCTCCTTGAGTTGGCAAGTCAGTTGATGATGGGAATTGATTATCAAGAACAGTTTGCAAGATGTCCTGAAAGGTTAGCTAGTGTTATGGCTGGGATTATGTCTGTGCCCATAGATTTTCCAGGTAAATAGTGTTGGAAGCTTATATAAATTGACAAAAATAAAACTAAAAAGTTTGTAGACGAAAACGAAGAATGTAGGATGTTGAGTGTTTTGGATTTAAAAAAATAATTTTGGTTAAGGTAATTGATTTTGACACTCCACTTTTAGTTAACCATACTCCAATATTTGTTTTTAGTATTCAAAATACACAGAAAAAGAATATTAAAAGACAAATATTAGAGAGTGTCTATCAATATTTGGAGTTCCTATATTATTTTCCTTTTGAGCTTTGATAATTGCTCTAGAAAACTTATTTTGAGATAGAAATGGGTCTTAAAGAGTTTGGATAATTCCCTTGTTATATAGTAGTAAGATGTCATGAGTTACTTGGTTGCTGGTAAATAACTTGAGCTTGATATTACACATGAATTATGGGTGTTTTGGCTAAATAATTGGACCAAATTATTATTTTTGTCTTTATTTAATTTTTTCCGAATTTGTTAGTTTCACATCGATTTTTTTGTAGATTATTGGTTCGTCTCGATGATAGACATCTAAAAAGTACAAACTTATAATCAAAATCTTACATAAGTTCACAAAAAAAAATCCAAAATAAAAAGACTTTTTAGATTATTTTTGTCTTTATTCACAAAAATTTTAGTTTGCTAAATAATTTTTCACATGTTAGATTTCTCATCCAAAAATTGACACAAAACTAGTAAATTTGAAAAAATTGAATGGTCTGACTCAATATTTTAGCCAAAACACGGCATTTGGATCAATATATATTAAGTTTGAGTACCATGTCAACTGTTTTTATGTAATACGTTGTCATAATAGATCTCCTCGTCAAATATTCTAAGAATAAACTGATGATGTACACATCATAATGGACCTCTCAATCACTTCAAATGGATTGGAAACAATTCCGGCCAGGGAATTTTTTCCCAAATCCCACTTTTTTTTTTATCAAAAAATTAATATTTCATTGGTACAATAAAAAATTACAAAATAGAGGAGAGAAGAAAAAAACTTAAATAATTGGAAAAAAAACCCAACAAAAGTACACCTAAAACCCAATTCACTCCCCAATATTCACCCTAATAGCTGATTTTCAGCGCCCACACACCAATACAAATTAATGCAACCCCAAAAATCCCTTCACGCCTATTTCATCCCATGATTCCACTTAAATAATTGAGGTCGTTCATTTTGTTTAGGTTGTTGAGAATATCAAGCATACAAAAAATTAAGTTTATTGGACATCATTTGATCATATGATTTTGGAACACATTTGGAACTCATTGATCTTGCTAAAAATAAGATTGCAACACTGGAACAAAACCTATTTTTACTATTTTTGCAATATAAATGTGTTTTGAAATCATATCAAACAATGATCAATCATATTGATTTTTGGCATGATTGATAATCTCAATGAGTTTGAAAATATGAACTACTTAAAGTGGAATGGGAAAAAAAAATTTGGATCAGAATTGGAGAGATTGTTATCTCCAATCCATTTGAAGGGATTGTAATTTAATCTCTTAATGAGAGAAGAAGAACCCATGGTCAAAGATTCAATTTATTTACAACTACTAATGTACGAATCATTTTTTCAATAAACGGATGGTCAAATATTTTATATGGAAAATTTCATTATAAAATATTTTACTTTAATTCCTAGTTATTCTTTGTTTTCATATTTGATGTTTGGCATACATTCAAAACTTATCTTCCTCTTAAAAGATTTCCTTGATTGACACCAATCACAGTTTGCATGGCTCTTCCAATTTCCGCAAGGGCTCAGATTGATTAAGCCTCTAATGTATGGTCAAGATGCATTTTTGGGCTCAAATTTTGCCCGCCTAAATGGTTAGAGATACTCAATCACAAGAACAAAGCAAGGGACGGGTTTATGTAATTAAGTTTTGCTTCAATGTGTGTGTGTGTGTGTGAGTGAGAGAGGGAGAGAAGCAAAATTGGGGTTGGGATTTTATGTAAAGACACTGGACAAAAGTTGGACATAAATCGTGATATTTCCGTGACAAAAAAATAAAAATAAAAATAAAAGGAAAGGCAGAGAATCCCAACTTCGGAAAATGACTTACGGGAGTTTTAAGTAAAAGTCATTTTCCCCTCAAGAAAGTGTTTTACAGGTATAACATTTTTTCCTACAATTGTGCAATAAAACACTAAAATAGAAAACATTTTACGGAAAAATATTTTACATCCAAACAAACTGAGCCTAAGAGTTCTCATTGCCCATTTCTTAAAAGACATGTATGATACTCTCTTTGACTCAAATTGTGGTTTTTGTTTCAGGAATCCAATTTTTTATTTTATTTTATGAAAATTACATAATTATATTCAAAAAAGGGAAGACATTCTAATTTTTCTTTGCTAACTTTTTAAATTGGTCATTCATTTTGAGGCAATGAAAAGAGAAAAGAAAGAGCAACATTTTGGGATGGAGGGAGTATTTGTTTTTTAATTTTCAAAATTTCTTAATTTAATATTGAGCAATTGACATCGATACTTCTACAATAAATAGAGCGTAGATCATCAAAAGAAGAATGTCAATTAAGTTCCATTCACCTCATGGTTGAGTTTCCCATTTTTAGTACCGATGACTTTTAGGACCCTAACTTTCCATTTACCTGAAAGTCATTTGCCTAAAAGTGTTAAAAGTTTGGTTTTTCCTTAATTGAAATGCCAAAAGTGTTAAAATGATTCGAAAAAGTTTTCATGTATCCTACTACTGCTCAGAATGATCGAAGTGGTGGTTGAAGTTATCCAAAATTGTTTAGTCTCGTTGTGGACATGTAGGCATTCCATTTGGATAATTGAAATACCAAAAGTGTTAAAATCGAAAATGTTAGGATATAGTGAAACTTTCTCTGAAAATGTTCAGGGAAGAGAAATGAAGAATTTGGACCTTTTCATTTCTCTTTCCATGACATGATATTTTCGGAAAAAGTTTTCATGTATCCTACTATTCCTTAGAATGATCGAAGTGGGAAACTCGGCCTTATAATCTTTTCAAAGGATCACATCAGGGCTTTCATTCTATCAACAAACAGATATGATCATTTAAGATAACTTTCTCGTGCAGGGACAACATTTAACAAGGCCATAAAAGATGCTACGTTCCTTCGAAAAGAGACTCTGGTTATAATTAAAGAGAGGAAAGCAATGATAGAGAAGGAAGAGAATCCGACTGTTAAAGACTTATTGTCCTACTTTCTTCTCACTCCGGACGCGGATGGCAAGTTCATGAGTGAAGAAGACATTTCTTATAAGATCTTGGGCCTGCTGATTGCCGGGGAAACTGCGTCCACTGCAATCACCTTCACTATCAAATATCTAGCAGAACTTCCCCATGTCTATCAAGAGGTCTACAAAGGTACTTCTTCGCGCGTTTGTTTGATGGGGTACATATATATTAGAAATTTCATAAACATGAAAAATGATTCGGAAATGTTAGGATACAGTAAAACTTTCCCCGAAAATGTCCAGGAAAGACAAATGAAGAATATGGACCTTTCATTTCTCTTTCCATGACAGGATATTTTCGGAAAAAGTATTCATGTATCCTACTACTCTTCAGAATGATTATACTTGTTAGTCATGATCCAAATGATCGAAGTGGTGGTTGAAGTTATCCAAAATTGTTTAGTCTCGTTGTGGACATGTAGAAATTCCATTTGAATAGTCCGTATGGTGACAACGATACAAAGTTTATTGCCTGGTTTTGAAGAAGTCATTTAGATGTATAGATATTCTCATGTTAAGGTCCATCGTATTAGTCCTATTGTTGATACGGAAGTTTTTATTTCTGAAGCTTTACGCTATTTTGGTTTGTAAAAAATATCATTTTCAAGATTTTGAAAAATATGAGAACCTTGTTGTTCGAAAATCGAAGCCGTTACAAAACCTAAAAGACTAGTGTAATTCTGCTTCTTATTTTTTAAATTTTTTTTCTCGAACAACTTTTTTTATTTTTTGCAACATTATGCTTCCATGTCACTTGTTTGGGCATGCATATATTTCATGCCAAATTATCTTTGTATATTGAGTTAAATAAAAGAAATATTGACTTATGGATCCTCTAATGATATCCATATACACTATTCTTATTTTTTGATCAGCCTGCACGCTATTGTTTTCTTCATGTATTTGCAGAAGTAATGGAGATTGCAAAGGCCAAAGAGGCAGGAGAGTTGCTAAATTGGGACGACATTACCCAAATGCGGTATACTTGGAATGTAGTATGTGAGGCTATGAGGCTAGCACCTCCTGCTCAAATTGGTTTCAAAGAGGCTTTAACTGATTTCACTTTTGCTGGTTTTTCAATTCCCAAAGGGTGGAAGGTAAGATTATTTATTAATTTATTTATTTAGTTTGGCATATCTTTCTTAACAGTCCCGTTCTACTAAGAACTCCCTCAAACTTCCAATTTGCGGACCTCATGGATTGGGGTCGAATCTCGACGATCCGAACCTCAATGTATTTAAAACGTGTTTTTAAGGGTCACTGCGAGTATTCGTCCAAAAAAAGAACCCGAAAGGGCTTGATTCGAGCTTTTTTCGATAAACTATATATGTACGGTTATTATGAAAAACTGCTCGGATGAAGCCCTTTCGGGTATTTGTTTTTTGTGATTCTTCGCGTTAGCCATGGAAAACATGTTTTAAACACGTTGAGCGGTTCGGATCGTCGAAATTTGGTCCGGAAAATCAAAAAAAGGGTGGTCCTCACGGAGGAGATTTTTGAGGGAGTCCTTAATAGAACATCTTCCTCTTTCTTAAATACTATTTGGTATATAAACATAGAAAAAATCTAAAATTAGCTCATTGGGCTGTCACTAAGACCATTGTTTGACTGCTAAGAGTGTATTTTTACCGGTTTTGCACTATTACCGGTAAAAATATACTATTACAGTATTTATTACCAGTCGAAGAATGGTCTCTGGCTGTCCCTAAAAAGCTCTTATAAACGGATAAATATAGCATAGAACAAACTTCGTTCGTGTTGTGGGTGAATTTACTGCTGTTAAAATTCATTTCAATTGTTTAATTTTGTAGGCCTGTTGGAGTGCTCACACAACTCACAAAGACCCCGCATACTTTTCGGATCCTGAGAAATTTGATCCGACTAGGTTTGAAAGGAACGTAGTTGTGCCATACACATACGTTCCATTTGGCGGAGGGCCTCGAATATGTCCGGGGAAAGAATATGCTCGACTGGAGATACTGGTGTTTATCTATTTTTTGGTGAAGAAGTTCCAATGGAGCAAAGTAATACCAAATGAGAGGATAGTTTTCAATCCAAATCCATGTCTTGAAAATGGTCTTCCGATTCGTTTCAAGCCTCATGAAGCCACTACCACTTCGTAACTATTGTTTGTGTACCAATTTTGTTGTTTTACGGTTCGTGCGAGTTCCTTAATTTTCTCCCCTATATTTTCAAGATTTTTTTTTCTTCCCGAGAAACAAGTAAGTGCATTTATGTTATAGCAGACACAAAATACAAAAGATTGCTGAATTACCCAAATTTGTGCATTTGTATGTTGGTATCCATTTATTCTACTTGAAACCATGCATTAAGTTCAGAATCTTGAACGAAGTTCAGTGTGCATTATATTACTCCCTCTATCCCAGATTGCTCGTCCCTTTTAGGAAATCCAACTTTTAAGGAGACAAAGTTATTGTCTTAGAGTTTCAAAATTATCCTTCAAAATTGTGAAATTTATTAAGTTGTTTTAAATTGTTTAAATCTTTCAATATGGATCTCAAAAAATATGCAATATAGATTTTGTTTGATGAGATCTCAATTAGTTGTTCAATGGCGTTGTTAGAGTGTTGTTAAAGTGTAAAAATACACAAATACATATATATGTATATGTATATATATAATGTTTTTAAAATGCATTTTCCAAGGCCTACGTTTCAAAAAAATACCCGGCTCCCTCACAAAAAAAAGTGCGAAAATTTTAAAAACATTGTTGTGGCGTTGGATCGAATGAAGGGCATAAGATCCAATGTATATGTATATATATATACCTCCCTCAAAAAAAAGTTTGGATCGAATGAAGGGCATAAGATCCAAGACAACCTTTTTTTTTTGAGGAAGCCTTCACAGAAACTTATATATATATATATATATATATATATATCACCTGGAAAGTGGTTTGAGTATTCAATAGTACAATTAAAGGGCGGTCCAGGGTCAAGAAAATGGGTTTCGGTAGGCTTCCTGACACACTTCTCTCTCTCTCTCTCTCTCCTCCTCCTCCTCCTCTCTCTCTTTCTCTCCTCCTCTCAATGTTTGCTTGACAAAATACTTTTATATCCGACACAAGGAAAAGTTAAATTTCCGCCACCACAATTCTTACACTGGCAACACTATTGGTGAACAAAAAATAAAAAATGTTAGGTAATTGTAGTAAATCTTACACTAATTCTTACACTCATGGCCTGTTTGGATGAGGTCTTACTGGGGGCATAAATATGTGGGGTCTTATTTATGCCCGGACCCATGCTTATGGAATGGTTTGTCAAAAATAAATGCAGATGTGTTATTTATCGATCACAAGGACTAAATATCACCCTCGCAGGGGTGTTATTTGGGTTTTCATATTTATGACCCCCTAATACCCCTCTGAAAAATGACCATTGTATCCCTTTTAATACCCCTACCCAATACCCCTGGCATTGCTTCTGCTATGCATTGCTACCATTCATGCAAATTCTAGGACTTTTTCTAGGCTTTGTAATTTTCTTCGGATAAAAAAATAAAATACCTTCGCCCATAATTTTTTAGTTTTTTTTTGCAACAAATTAAACTACTCATAGAGATCTTTAATTTGATAGAAAAAAATTAGAAAAATTATACTCTCTAGTATTTTACATTATTGGTATTGAGTTGTTTTGCAATAGCCTTCGAATAAAAAAAGAATCACAGTGTTCACTTCACATTTTCAAAAAAAAATTCAAAAAGATTCTTTCCCCATCTCTCATCTCTCCAATCATTAATCACATTTCTCTCTCTACTCATACCATTCTCTCCAATCATTATTCTTATTTTCTCTTTCTATCTCTCTCTAATTATTACACCTCTCTCTAATTATTACTTTTTTAAAAAATCCATCCAAATACTATCTCAAAAATATTTCTCAAAATATTCTTCTCAAAACACTCAACCAAACAAAGCGAATGTACTTCCGTCCATAATTTTTTATTTTTTTGCACTAAAGTTATACTTTTTTAAGCCTTTGTAATTGTATTAATTAATTAATATAATTATTTGAGACTTAATTAGTTATTATAGCTTATTTGTTGACAAGTGTAATAAATTAATAAGTTTTGTATTTAATATTTAAATAACGCTTAAAATTAAAATTGGGCATGCATAAGGGCAAATTTGTCTTTTGAAAGTTTTTTACATCCTTATACCACCATATTACCAAAATCATCCAAACCAAGCGCTACTTAACCCCCCTCCATAAATGTTATAGATCAAAACGTAGAAACAAAGAGAAATAATTAAAAGATTTGGAAAGAAGAAAATTTTGAAAAACAGGAGAGATAAATGGAGATAAATTAGGAAAGATTTGGAGAGAAAAATATTTAGTAAATTAGGAAATAGAAATGGTACTTTGGGGTTTATTCGAATTTGAGGATGCCAACTTAATGATTCAAACCAACTAGGCGTTTAAAAACTTAATGAATGAATATGAACATTCTAAAACTCGGCTCGATTTGACTCATTTACTGTCCTACTTGTTGGAGTGGGTTAATCCAGCTACTAATGTAATTACCAAATCAAGTGGTCACAACAATGGAGAATAAGATTGAGTTTCAACTACGGTATTTTTGATATTTTTAGACTATAAATATCAAATCAGAGAGTTATTCTCCTCTGATTTGATAACTTACAGTCCAAAGATACTATAAATACCGTAGTGAAAACTCACTCTCAATGGAAAATCAATACAACAATGCTTGGGAGACACCCTAATTAAAGATCCTGAATGTTGCGTAGGCAACTGCCCATAATTTGTTTGGGCTTAAAATCTGGGGTTAAAATCATCGGAAGCCCAACGGAAAAGCCCCCTCCAAGCCCAAAAATGTGAAAAGCCCATTCTGATTAAACCCAGGGGCCATGCCCACTCCAAAACTTTGGGCCACAGGCATATAACAATAACAATAAACGTACGGGTAAAGAAGTATTAAGTACATAAATCTGTACAGACATCTCGTGGGGCCTACTTTTTAGATCCCACACCAATGATGCCGATTGTTTATTAATTTTAAAATAATTTCTTAAATGACCCTCCAAAAAATCAACTCAATTAGATATATGCAAGTGGTTGATCTCTAATGTTTCATTTGGAATTTAGGAAACAGAGGTGCTGTAACGTGCCCCTGCAGTGCAGCATCTGAGCCGTTGATCTCGGCAACGAATGACTCAAATTTCATCTTGGCAATGGACGACTTGGACCTGCAAAGAGTCGAGATGAAATAAAGACCGTTGGAAACATATCCAATGGCTCGAATGACACACTACAGGGACGCCACTCTTATTTCTTGCAAAATAACAAGGAGGTGCATATAAAATCAGGAAAAGTAGATCAGTCTTGTTTTTCTTCTTTTCTTGGATCAATTTAATAATCAAATTCGTATACTTCGTAGAACTCACTGAAAAGCTAAACCACTTAAAAAAAATCAAATTAAGCGGATATTGAAAAACTAATTATTGTAGCATATTCATATTCAATAAACATATTTTGATTCAGTATATTAGTCAATTTTTTAAATGATAAATGTTTTCGAAATTACATCTACCGGGATTAAATCTAAATGATTAATTTTGCGAATTATTAAAATTCTCAACAATTCATGCAAAATAAACAATCCCAATCAATAAATTAAAACGGGGAAGCTTGGGCCTTGGAGCACAAGCAAGCTAGGGGGATCATTCATCCCTCACACGCACTACATATATAAAGGAGTAATAAAAACCTAGTTCCCGCCTTCCCCACCACCGACCTTCCGCGCTTTCTCTACATCACCACCACCTTTCCACCACCATTAGCTAGAAACCCTAACCCAGTTGTTGATTTCTACACACTACACTACCAACTTTCCACGACCAGTTTTTGAAAACCCGTTCCGCGCGTGTCTTAGTGTCTAGCTAGTTTGTTTTTTGGGCAATGGATGGTCTCCACTTGACCGTGATAGATAGATGGAAGACTTTCTTCGATAGTTCTGGTTCCGACGTGTTCGAAGCGATAGAAGCTGGGATCATGGTTGCAGTTTGGTACGAGCCGGATAGGTTCTTGATGAGGAGGGATCACATAGCCGAGCTACTGTTCAAGAAGAAGGGAGATGCACTAGGATCGATCTGCCGTGTCGACAAGCCCCAAACCACAATGAGGTACAACCGAAGTTGTCAAATCGAAATATATCATACGTGTTGTGTATCGTATTCTTCATTTTGGTACTAAAAGTTGTAGAGTACGACGCAGCGGAACAAACAAAATCTTTTATTGTATATGCTAACTTTTGTACATACACTCCGCACTCATTTCACTCAACAACACTCACACGAAGGTACATATGACTCTCACTTGACACTTACAATGTCTAGACACATTCTTTGTGCTCACTCATTAGGTGGTCTCTCCCCCACTTGGGTACTCTCCCACCCAAGGGGTGCTTTTATCACCACCAAGGTGATACTTCCTCACCACCCCTCACAAATGAGGCCTTCCACCCTTTATATAGCCATTCACCTCCTCAATGGACGGCCAAGATCATTCTCATCCAACGGTCCATATTCTTCATCTAGAATCCTCCTAGAAAATATCTTCTCCTCCTCACACCTCCACAACATTCTAGAACTCTCCACACAAGTCTAGCATGTAGTGGAATCTTCCATAACCTTCTTGAATATTCCGAAACTTTCTAGGTTCCTCTACTTCTAGAATCTTCCAGAAATATCTAGAACATTCTAAACCATTCTAGATTTATCTAGATTATTCTTCGACCTTCTAGAGAGTTCTCCATTATTCTAGAATACTCTCGAACCTTCCGGACTATTCTAGAATTCTCTGTTCTATTATGGAGGATTCTAGATCCATGATTTATGGAGAGTCAAGTGTTGACTCTCAACTTGGATATTTCAAAAAAGAAGAAGGTAAAAGTCATATTTTTTTAGTTCTCTGATTCTTTCTCGATGAAATAATAATTCACAAAAGAATAATAATTCACAAAAGTGTTTGGTGAATACCCCAAATAAGACAAGTAACCTATGGTATGCATATTGTATACATGGGGAGGGGATACATACTGATTTATCTGTGGACGAATAAAATCGTAACAACTATTGATAATCGTTGATATCTTTGTAATTGTTAGTTTTGTTTTCTAATATTTAGTTTTTGCAAATGGAGTAACGTAATGTTTGAT
The DNA here is from genome assembly GCA_016920895.1 of Vaccinium myrtillus. Taxonomy (NCBI): domain Eukaryota; kingdom Viridiplantae; phylum Streptophyta; class Magnoliopsida; order Ericales; family Ericaceae; genus Vaccinium; species Vaccinium myrtillus. The sequence continues at coordinate 34,420 of JADGMU010000132.1, read as the reverse complement.
TGTTTTTCTTCTGGTTAAATTCACCGGCTTCATGGTTTTTTGATTTTGTTTTTCAGTAATTTTTCTTGATTTTGTGCTCGAATTTGATTTCGTCATTTATGACCAGTTACTGCCAGAACAGGAATCCTTGTTCTACTGGGTCATGGGTCGAATTCGACGATTCAAAATCCCTCTGGGAATCTGCATCATTGTCTGGAAGCTCAAGTACTGAAGAACATACATTTTGTAGCAATATCAAAAAGTTGTCCAAAAGTTGCAGTGGTCAGGAACAAGTACGTGGATAAGTGTTCTTTTTTTTTTTGTTTGGTTACACAGCAGACATCTTTTGCAAATTTGAAGTAAAAGATTTGATCAGTTCAAAAAAAAGTAAAAGATTTGATCCCTAATTAGCATTTGTCAATGATTGATACAGGCAAAGCCAGAGCCTATCTTGGTGTCAACATGTATGCCTGCTGAAACCGCGAAGATTGAGGAGGACTTGCCGAAAACCAGAAGGATCATAAAGATAAAGTCGTCCATGCTTCACAGAAAAGAAAAACTGTTTCCAAATAGCGAAGCCGTTCAAAGTGGGCCGGAAATTCCCCTGAAGCAAAGCAAGGAGAGTAGAATCTGTGATGAAGCATGCCAGATTAGTGCCCAAACAAAAAGCCCAATCAAGTATGTTTTAGTTGCCACACAATACACTTAAAATGAAATGGCTATGCTTCCTGCAGAAGTTGTTAGACACAGCCAAATCTATAGCCATGGCTTTTGAAATGGTTTCCATAGCTGGATTGGTTTTTGAGTGTTTCTGTAACGGGTGTGAGTGTGTGTGTAATTTTATTTTCTTCTGACTAATTGCAGAAAAGGGGTACTTGTTCAAAATGCATCAGAAAAATCACTGAAGCAAAGCACAGGGAGAAGAATAAGTAATGGAGAAAAGGTTCAAGAAGAGGTAATTGATTAGTTGGCGTACTTTTTGCTCTTTTCTTTTTCAAAACATACACATTTGCCTGTTTTTTGAAGTCAAGAATCGATCCGTAGCTAATGCATTTGTATTGATTGATCCAGGAAAAGCCAAAGCCTATTGTCGTAGCGTTGGCCGCTGTGAGTATAGCTACTAAAACTTCAAAGGCCGAAGAGGACAAACCAAAGGCAAGAAAGATTGTAAAGACAAAGTCGTCGACACTTTGTGAAAAAGGAAAGCGGTTGCCAAATATTGAACTTGTTCAAAGTGAAGCGGAAAAATCACCACAACGAAGTGAGGAGCGCAGAATCTGTAATAAACCGTACCAGACAATTACCCCAACTAAAACCCCAATCAGGTATACTTTTCTATCATAAGATGTAATATACAGTACTTCTTAAGTGGTAATATACAGTAATTCATAAGATGTAACATACTTTTCTGGTTGATCTTCCTATCGTTTCTTAGGTGGTAAATAGTTGATAGATAACGATCAAAAGTGACACAAAACACCAATACAACTTTTAAAGACAAGCTGGTGGAAAAACTGCACTTGGCTTTTTGATATATTCTCCATAGGCGACAAGATTTACGGATTGATAATCAGTTTCTGTACACTTGGATAAGCTTTTCAAAAATCAGTTTGCCTCGCAATTCTGTTCTAGATGATTTATGTACACGCGTTTATCAAGAAGGGTTTCCAATGGAAATGATTTCCATAAATGTTTTAATTTTGGGAGTTTCAATCGCTATTCTGCTGTTATGTATTTTTCTTTGCAAAGTTTTGGGAATAGTTGGGTCTTATTTATGATTGTTGTGTTTTATACTCTTTGAAGTTGTCAATTGTCATTATAGCTTAAGCTTTTGATATACAGAGGGCTGCGGGATGAATCTGCTAGTACAAAACACATCAGGCCTGCTTCTGTGGTTGCTATAAGTTCAGCGACTGAAGACAACTTGCCAAGCAATGCTGAGAATCAACAGACAAGAAGGAACACAGAGTTGCTATTACAATGTGCCAAAGGCAAGCGATTGGACTCTGGACATGTTCAAAAGGCACAAGATCAGTCACTAAAGCAAAACATGACGAGAAGAATCAATAACAGAGAAGGGGTTCAAGAAAGGTAATTGCCTAATTGGCCTATTGCTTTCTCTCTTTTTTTGCACAACAAAAACTTACCAGGGCCTGTTTGGTTCTTGTTGCTTATTGCCTTTTTCCCTGTAAAAAATAAGCAATAAACAAGTACAGCTTGTGTTTTTACATATTGGTTATTGGCTTATCTCCCGTTAAAAGTAAGCAACTAAGCAACTGGGTGGTCACTAATTATTTGATTGTTTCTTACTTTCAACCATAGAAGCAAAGTAACCATACGAGTTTAGGATCGAAAGATGAATGTTTTATCCGTATCTAATGTATTTCTTAATTCTTGTTGATTGACACAGCCAAAACTATCAAACAGAGATGAAGAAGCGATTGAGTTGAAACTGAAAGCCACTAAGAGGAAGCTTCACGAAGGATATGAACAAGCGCAGAAGGGTAATCAGTCATTGCAACTTCAATCAAAACTTTCATGTTTTCATCTTTGATTACATGTTTTCATCAGCTTATTCTTTTCTAAAATTTCAATGAACAGCTCGGAAGATGAGCAAAGTGATTGAGTTCATAGATCTTCCTCAACCAGTAACTGCTTGCACTAAGACTCAAAAGGCCAAGGAGCATATGAGGAGACGATAGCTACTATACAGATGCGGACTTGCATGGATTGATGTATTTTTATTGGATTCTCATGTATGTAACTACAAGAACTACGTGTGGCTTGATCCCTTATTTTGGGTACGTAGGCAGCCTTGAACCAGGTTCAGCCCGTGGTATTAATGAAACCATTATTTCTTGTTGTGCCTTATTCCTGTAATTTATACAGCTAAGGATATGTTACCTAATGAGAAAAAATGTCAATTTTGTATTGTCAATCATCCAATTCAAAATGAACAAGTTATTCATGGATACGTGTTCAAATTTCATTTTTGTTTGCGGGTTACCTTCTTTTATTCAACTAGATTCAATTTACAGCAAGTCTATCTGATTCAATCAGAACACTGATCTTTCTGTTTCTTTCCTTCCGTTTTTCTGGAAGTCCAAGGGCATAGAACTAATAGAAGCATGATATATAGTAACGTGAAATATTCTACAAAGTTTGAGATTATGGCGTTTTTCGTCGGTAACGATCACAAGTCCCTGGAATCATTTTCTTGCCTGTCGTGAGATTCTGTAGAGTGGTCATGGAGCCAGGTTCAAATAGGAGTTTCACATCAGCCATGGGCCTATGTGTGAGGTTAAGGCTTTTAAGGAAACTTTACATTTATGGGCGATTTGCTCGGTCCCGTCAAACATTTTTCGCACAAAAGAATAGTACATCGTTGAATTTTATCACCTTTTTACGAGAAATTTTTCAGTGCCGAGTGGGCAACACTGCCAGGTGGTTCCCGTCAGTTCATCCGGGCCGTCCATTTGTGGTTTGGACGGTCCAGATTCGTTGGGGTAAATTCACCGCTCGAAATTACAAAATTCCACCGAACAACCCCAACAGACCTTGGCCGTCCAAAACACGGATGGACGGCCGACGGGCACCACCGGGCAGTGTTGCCCACTCGGCATTGAAAATTTTCCCCCCCATTTTATGCTACTGTCTATGTGATTTATTGAGCCACAGATTATGGTTTTGCGAATAGGAACACAAATGGCCACAAAATGTCACGTTATTTTGCGCAAAATTTACGTCGGAAATTCTGTTTTGCATCCAGTACACAGCTTTTTGGGAACATGGGGCCGGGTCAAACTTCATTTTTCTTAATCATTAGTACTATTAAATACAGATCCGGGGTGCTGTGCACTCCTCGACCATCTGATCGTGTTTTGGACGGCATTTAAAATTGCCGAACGCATCCATGCCGTCCAAAACACGATCAGATGACCAAAGGGTGCAAAACACCCCAAGTCCATTAAATACAGTGAAATTTATTTGTGGGAGTCAATATCAATCTACACTTTGTTTGACTGTAAACTTTGTTTAATTTGGTGTCAATTTGATTTTATTATGCTCTGTCTGGTTGCTAAGGATGGTGATGAAGATAATGATTTGGCATCTTACAACCTTACCTTCTCGTTTGGCACCCAAAGTGACTGATTTCTGTCCAGATTGGGCCTTCCCCTTTCAACGGGGAAGTGGAAAAGGACTAGATGATAGTCTGATATAGCCGGGCAGTCCTAGAGGGTGTCTGTGGGGGTCCGGCCCTTTGCACACCTCTCGATTAACCCATTATTTTTATAGTATTTTAGTATATAAGATTTTTGCATCCGCCACTGAATTTAGATGAACACTGTGTATTGTTTTTCGATAAATTAGCTACGGGTACAGACCCAAGCCGTTTTTAAAATGTACCGACGCCTTGTGAGACCCACTTTTGGGTCTCACACGAATGATCTGAATCGTTCATTATTTTCAAAATATTTTTTTGGGTGTTGCTATGAAAATCAACTCAATTGAATATGCGTAAATGATTGATCCACAAGGCGTTGGTGGGGTTTTTATACATTTTTTTTCCCTATACCCGTAGTTGGGTCCATTGTTTTTGCCTTTTTGGAGTCGCCACTGCTTGGGAGTTAAACATAACAAGCCTTAGCTATTTTTGTTCCACACCCGAACACTGGTAATGGAAGAGTCCTAGAGTCAACTTTTTGGTCTTGTTGTTTTGGCTATCTTGGTTGTTATTTATCTAGCGACTTTGTACTCTCAGGTTGATGGTTATATGATATTTCTCTCTCTCTATCTAAAAAAACATAACATGCCTTCAACACCCAAAATATTAACCACAAGAGAAGCGAAAAAAAGACCCCGTAAAACCATTCGACAACACATAGAATTAAACTACGGAACACATGTTAGATATGTGTTCAACATCCTTCACAAGCCGAATTTAGGCACCACAATAGGTCTTGAGGGCAGAGATGCCTATTTTATCAGGATCCTGGGACTCGACGTAGAAGTATCCGAGGAATTTGACATGATCGTAAGGCTTGAAGAGTAATGGGTGCTCGTCATCTACTAACTCTTCTGGTGCTTTTATGATGTGTCCTGATTTTGGGATCGCAAACAATCCAGCTGAGTACCTTGCCTCGTTGCCCCTCAATATGACGCGATGTTTTGGAGAGTGCAATCGACCATTCGTCCAAGCCTGCAAAAACATCGAAAACAGATTAAATCGTCCAGTTTGTGTGCAAGTTTCCTAAAATCTGTAACGCTAGAGACCATTTTTTGCACACAAAGACTTACGTGGAAAGCATCGCCAGAAAAAACTGTGAACGAGTTCACCGAGGGTATAACATCGATCCACTCCCCATCTTTTGTCTGCACTGCTAACCCATTCACATGATTTTGGCACAAAATGGTCAATAAATTCATATCGGTGTGTGGGAGCAACCCAACGGCCTTTCTATCGGTGGTTGTTTCGTCTACGTTATACTTCATGACTCGAAGAAGGTGGTTCGTTAAGTCCATGAGTTCATTAAAATGTTTCTCCACGCCATAGCTCTCCACAATCATTGTCCTAATTATCTGATCTAACTCAGAAAGCTTCTCCGAGTAAGATTGTATGGTTTCGCTGCCAAAGCAAGAGTTAACAAGTCAAGGAACCATGTTTTCCAAAGTAACAAGAAGACAGTATCGATTTTATACGGAAATTAGGGTACGATTATGACTTGGGCATGTTTGTTAATTGTTAGTAATAGATGTGATAGTTTATAAACTTACGATAGCAGGGGTCATATTTTTGGTAAGGTGATTCCAATCTCAAGATAGCCTTCCCTAGGCTCTTTCTACTATCATAATCACAGAAGGAAGCAAGAGTACGTAAGTGACATAGCAGAAGCGAGGAGCCTGTAGTGTCCCAAGGCACTGCAGGGGGCACTATAGGGTTGTAGTCCCCCGATCCGACTGTTCATTTTCTCAATCGATAGTTTAGATTCGCGGATATAATCTTACTGCTAAGAATATGCTCTTGCCGCAAAGAGTTAACAAATATATCCGAACTGTTCATCTCCTCAATCGATGGTTTAGATTCGCGGATATAATCTTACCGCTAGGAATATGCTCTTGCCGCAAAGAGTTAACAAATATATCCGAACTGTTGGTTGCGTAGATGAACAGTTAGATTGAGAGACTACAACCATGTAGTGCTTTGGGGCATTACAGGATGACATAGCAGGGGTCAATTTGATGGGGAACTGGAAGCTGCAATTTAGGAAAGAGCTATTTCTATGGGAGTGAGATAATTGTTGGTTTCCCATTTTTTCTAAAAGAGCTAAAAGTCTTAAAAGGGCCAAACACGGATTTCAAGATTTAGCACTTTTCGTCATTTCATCACTTTTATCACTTTTAGCCAAAATGGAAAACCCACCACTGAATGGGGTATTGCCATCTGTTGAGAGATAATCTTGATTATTGTGTGTGGGGTTCGGTTGTGATTTGGGTAAGGGACAAAAAGACAAAGATGGAGATGGGATTAAATGAGAGGGGGCCAAGCCAAAGAAGAAAATCAGCTGTACCATTCGGTGGAATTAATGGGAGATACGAGAGTTGCATTATTTGTATATTATATATGCATGTGTGTTTATGAGTTATCCAAGCCAGCAAGAAAGATAGACTTGAGCTGTTTGACAATGAATTGGAAGTTGGGCAGTAGCTCAATATGAGTGGTTGTAAGTGCTTTGCTCAATATTGTATGAGAGATGTGTGAGTAGTGTATGTTTTGTATTTGTGAAAGTTTTAATAAAATTGTGTTGAGTTTGTGTGTGAATTACTCTCTTTTACCCACCAACACCGTCGAGGGCAAACGACGATGAACTGCAGTGGATTTGGGAAGAGCAATGTCATCAAATGGATCCTCAGATTTATGCAGTGGAAAAACTTCTGCCTAGTAAGATAGAAATTTTCTGATGGAAGGTTCTATATATGGAATTGTTTGGCTACCAAAGGAGCTTTAACATGGAGGGGAATCAACACTCATGATAATATCGGCCATGATTTATGTTTCCTATGTTCTGAGAAGGTTGAGACCACAGATCATTCGATGCTACACTGCCAATTTTCGTGGAGTGTTTGCTCAAGCATTATTAAGTGGTGGGAGAAGCCTTCGGGTATCTCTACGCCTAAGTCACACAATTTGCATGTGTGCGTGAGTGGAAGTGCAAACTTGAGCATGAAAGGTAAAGAGCAACCTAGATCTGCCCATTTTTGCGATTTCTACTATTTGTTTTGTTGGGTTTTGGTAAGTGAACAGTTGCTCCCTGTTTTGTTAAGTTACTATTCATTCCCTATAACTTTGAGTTAATTTGTGTTGCCTGATTTTGCTCATTTTTTGCTCTTTTACTTGCTACTATAGATTTTAGCATTGTTTGTGTCGCCTGATATTGATGCTCTAACTTTTTCATCTTCAGTCAATTTTTTGAATAAATTGAAATGATCCTTGAGGGTTTTTTTTTCCTTTGAAAACGAATTGCTCCTTGAGATTTAAAAAAAAAAAAAAAACAAAAATTGTGAACGGCTTAAAAACCTTAATCTGTGGTACTTACCAGAATTTAGGATTTCCTTCTGGCCACAAGATATCGGTGAAACCTTGAACCTTTTCAAGTACAGGTGCATCGTCAATTCCCAGGCTTTCAAACGGCAGCATTCGCGGTATCTTCCCGTGATACCCATGAAAGGGTTTTTTCGAAGAGTTTTTCATTTTCCTTTCTAAAGGGAGATCGAAAAGCTCTTTTAATGAACTGAAAACGGATTTTCGGAGGTCTAGAGAAACCTTGTCGAAGAGAGCCTCAAAGCAGCCGTATTCTTCGAGGGCTTTCACGACTTGGAATTTGATTGATTCCCATTCAGCAGTGCCTGACTTTAGCACTCCTGAAGGGGGGAAATTGATAACGGGAATCCTTGGAGGAGGAGCTTCAGAACCCATAAATAGAGGCACTGATTTTTAAAAAGCTCTTGGCTTGGTGTGGGTTTTATTGAATTCCAAGTGCTTGTAGCCAATTTATAGGGTGAAGAAGAATGACATGCTATGGATACATGTGCGATAGTATTCCACTCTTCCCTATCATATTCTTTCTCTCTCCAAAAATGATAGTCTGGTTCATTACAATAATGCATTTTTTTCAAGAAAAATTCAAATGTTAATTACCAAAAAAAAAATTCAAATGTTTTTTTAACAATTTACTAGATATGAAAGGACTTTTTTAATTCATGAAAAAAGTTTGACCTTTTTCTTTAGAAAACTGTATTAGTATTAAATCTATTAATACTAAACTGTCATTCTTGGATGGAGGGAGTAATTTTAGTCTATTAATAAAATTCTATTATTAAATCTTTTGCTGTTAAGAAAAAGAAAAAAAGAAAAGAAAAGTTATGGCGTTTTTGTAATAAAAATAGGATATATGTTTTGTAATAAAAAGGATAAATTTCACTTACACCCCTAAGGTTTGCATTATGTACAGATTTCCCCTCCAGTTATGAGAAATGATATTGCCCTCCCTAAGGTTTGCATTAGCTCCATTTCAATTACCACCACCTGTTAATTGAAATGATATGCAAGCCCTAGGGATGTGTAAATTATTTCTCATACCTGCAGAAGGAATCAATATATAATGGAAAGCTCAGGTGGTTCAGTGAAATTTACCTTAAAAAACAATGGGAGAGTATTTACTTACACTCGATGTAGTTTGATCATTTTATCTTATAGGTCCTCTACTTTATTATTCGATGCATACACCCCCGAATTCTAATTAGAGAGCCGTTTGTCGTATAGTAAAAAAATCAAATCTTTTACACCTGAAATCACGAACTCTGAAACTTTTCAACCTAGAATCTTAGGCATTATTTGTTTATTATTTCACATCAATTTAAAAACTAATTAGAGATTTTGATATTAAAGGCGAAAAGATTAAAATTAAGATAGCTAGGAAAATGATGTGATGAAGTCTTGAAGATAGCTAGGAAAATGACATTTTCATCTTCAAGGTATTTGAGTAAGTACGGGAAAGAATTTTAAATGGTGGTTTACCTTTGAGATATGGATAGCAACAATATTTTTTATTTTTTTGGTCGTACAAGATGCGATATTGTTCGATAAGGTTACACTAGTCTATATTATAAAACAAGCCATTTTTTTTTTACAAAATATCTAGGCATACAAATAAAGAAACATGCCGAAAAAAAAAATACAAATAAAGAAACACCCACAGGAATCCGATTATATTTTCTTGTTAAATTATTGTCATCAAACATTTTCTTTTTTAGAAGATACAGTGATCCAATCTTCTAATCAATATACCTCTCTCTCTCTCTCTCTCTCTCTCTAAACGTCTTAAAATGGTAACTGACGCTATGTGTAGATTACATCTCTCGGGAAAAACAGTTAGGTAGTTTATTTAAGTGGATCTTATAAAACGTATCCGCAAGAACTAATAACTAACTATTACATTATTGATCAACTAGTACGACGTCTATCTGTTTTTATTTACTTAAATAATTCTACAACCCAGTCCATCGATCCTTTTCCTTTCAACTTCATAATAAACTTTCATTTATGAAAAAGAGCATAGTAGTACATTAACGATGATGATTATCGTTCCATGGAGGAATTCAATAATTAATTACGAGGTCAAGCTTTTATCAAGCAATAATAGTAGAACCTCACAAACCCAAAGTTGCCAAGTGTGCAACAACTTTTGCCGATCTAAATGAATAAAAAAAAAATTACCAAAAATGGAAAATCTTCGAAACAATAGCAAAATAAGAAACCAAGACATGCATCTCATGTTTTAAAAGTTACAACTTAATTTGGTATTTTCCTAGTTACATGATGACGCTAAATCTTTATGGGCAATGTATCTACATATTGCAACATGAGAACATGTTTTGTTTGGTTATGGATAGTAAGACTTGATTTTGTTATGTTTTGGTTGCATTAATTTTAGTTTTGCGATTTTCAAGCTTTATCATGCAGAAGTTGTCAAATTACAGCAGTTTCTGGACAGCTTAAAATACGAAAATTTTGGTGGCACATGTATGTAGTTTTTTTTTTTTTAACTAGAAAAGATTTATTAATCGTTCCATGGAGAAACAAAATCAATTAGGAGGTCAAGCTTTCCAAGCACGAAAAGTACAACACCCAAACCCAAGAGTTGCAACGTGAAGGCAACAACTTTTGCCGATCTATGAATAAAAGAGAAAATCAAAAACCTAACACATGTATCAATTGTCATGGCTACAAAATGCAACATTTGAACTTATTACATTTGGTTATGGGTTTCTCATGTTTTTGTTGAGTTATAAATTTGGTTTTTCTAGTTACATGATGATCTTTATGGGCAATGTATCTATTTGGTGTTTTAATTCCTTCAACCGTTATTTAGGTCCACTCCTATGATCCATCTATAAAAGTTTGAATTTTTTGTAAAAGTTTTTTTTATAAATTCTTTTGAGATAAACAAAAAAGTCATAATTTTAAATCTTACGAATCATATTGCTTTGAAAAACTATGCCGATAAAAAAAAAGTCATAATTTTACCCGATTCCGATTCCTCTTTTGTCTTATGACGAACCTATGATCACCAAAAGTTCAAACAAAACTAATAAACGCCAAAAAAAAAATAAAAATGAATAAATGACAAAATTAAAAAAATATTAAGCCAATGACACTAGAAAATTAATTACCAATAAGACTGTAACAACTTGCTAACAACATTTTATTTTGAATTTGTCTAAACAACTTTGCGATTTTCAAGGAATATCACATTTTTACACATTTCTGGACAGCTAATGATAATGATAATGGAAGGAAACATTATCATCCAAATTCATCAACATTTTGCTTTTTATGTCCAACTCTAACTTATTTGATAATATTTTTTTAATTATGATACAAAGAGTTTTTGTTACTTTTTGAAAAGAATATTTTGAAAAAAGAGAATTTTGATCAAAATTCATCAACAAAAATAAGGACTGATGATGATGATGGAAGCAATAAATGTTCAAATTTTTAACCAATTAGTCAATAAGCCAACTTGACGGATTAGAACTAATTAAGTCAATCTGTTGACTCAGCCTTGAAGATTTTAGTCTCCTTTTTCTGAAAATTTTTGAAAAAAACAAAATATGGTTTTTCCTTAGGTATTATTACTTCCGTGACTCAATTAATTTATGGTCTATCATTGATCGATTCTACAAGTCAGACGAAGTGTCTGAGTCTATATGGACCCTTAAGATGCCAAATAGCATCTCACTGCTGCGTGAGTTTGCGGTTGTTGCTCACCCGACAAGATCGTTATTTAGGTCACAATTCACCCAAAACGATCATCCGGGGTGAACAAGAATTGGGGATCGATCGGATGATTATGTAACATACAAATACTTATAGTTGAACCAATCTAAAATCCCGTAATCTCAACAATGATGACAAATGATCACCCTAGATATCGAGTAAGCTTACCAAATCTCATTCTCAATAAGAATTATCGAAAAGGGTGGCAAGACCGAAATACTTCAATTTACTATAATTTATTCAAACAACGTAAATCGTAGTTTACGAGAGACACCAATGACATTGTCAACATAATAGATAATAGTGAGAATTTCAACCACAAAATTTGGTCAACGTTTATACAATCTAAACTTGCATGCTGCCTTTTTCGTTTTCTCAAAAGTATTAACACATTTGCCTTACCACAACCAAATTTTCAATACTCCACCATGTTCTCGAAACAGCTCCAAAAAAAAAAAAAAAACACTCTGATACAATTAATTAGTTAAGAAGAAGCTTTGACCTTCCTTTTCCATGACCTATACATTTTTTTGGTAAATAAAATGGAAGTGTTGGTATATACCTTGTCACCTCCGCCAGGAGTATTGCCTGTTAGACTACTCCACTATCTCAAGGTAACCCATTGCACCTATGTCGACTAGGGGTGAAATTGAATCGTTCGGTTCGGTTTTTGGGGTGTTCGGGGTAATTTATCGGTTCGGAACTAATTTATCCAAACGACACCAGAAAAAAACAATAGATTGAAATCGTTCGGGTGGTTTGGTTTAGTCGGTTTTTTCGATTTTTTCGGTCCGGCGTTAAAATTGAAATGAACGGTTAAGATTCAAATGGACAGCTGGGATTTGTTGTTTTTTTTTTTTTTTTTGTTTAAGATGGACGGCTTTGATTGATTGGTCCAAATCGGTATGGTTTTGGGGTATTTCGGTTCGGTTCGGTTTGAAGAAATTTCCGAAAAACCGAGACCGAACCGAAAATTGATCGTTTTGTTCGGTCCAAACCGAATCCGACAAAAACCGCCCTCACCCCGAACCGAAAACCGAACCGATCGGTTGGTTTTTTCGGTTTTTTCGGTCCGTCGGTTTTTCTTTCACCCTAAGATCCCACCACATATGAGTAGTGTTATGAGTATGTTTAACCCTAATAAGGAGCTATGAGGGCTTGAATATGGGTCTTGTCATACCAAGTTCAAGTTTCTAACCACTGGACAAACCCCTCGTTAGTCTATGACTTTATACGTTGCAAAATGGATAATGTGTGTTTTACGGTTATGTGCTGAGAGGGGTTATGACTTATGACCATTTACAACACGCCGCCCATGCTGCCGGGCTAGGGCCTTGGGCCCATTAGATTTAACCGTTTAATAATGGCAAAGAAAACCTTGTCAGTAGTTTGGGCTTTAGGACTTGGGATTGGACTGCCCAAATATTTTGGCAAGGAAAACTGGAAACTTGTAATTCGCACATTTTTGCATCAAATGGTGTGTTGATGGGCCAAAACTGAGTTTCCTTCAACTAAAAGGTCCCCTTTTTTTTTTGGTACATAGAGAAAGCATCAAAACACAAACAAAACTAGATTTTGAATCAAACGCCACCCCCTTTTTTCGAGGAGGGGGATGATATCCACCGGAGGGACAATGTGTGACACCCATTTGTCCTCCCGCTCCACTCAATGTTGGCAAGTTTGTCCGCAACTTTATTTCCTTCACGATATGTATGGCTCAAGGAGCATCCAAATCAAATGATCATCGCCTTTGCATTCTTGTATGAGGGTCTTATGGGGGAGTGAACAGTGTATTCCCCTTTGATAAGCTCAATTTGTTTTTCAGAGATGACTCCACCTCAAGAGCCCCCATGTCTTGACTTTGAACCAATTCCATTCCTTTAAAGATGCCCCAAAGTTCCGCTTCCAAGCTCTGTTGATCTGGGAGTCTCCCAAAAATCCTAGCACCCAATGACCTCTTTCCTCTCAAAACTCCACCTCAAGGAGGCACTGGTTTCCATCAACACAACCTCCCAGGTGTTAAGTTTAAGTTTCCCGTACAAATTTCCAAGGAACCATTTAGATTGAAATAGTAGTTTTGAATCTATCCCTATATGCACTAACAATTTCGATTGGAACACAAGGCATTGTCTATAAATAATGTTAGGATCAAGTTCAATATCATCAAAGACTTTCTTGTTTCTTGCAAGCCCATTTTCCAAAGAGTAGCAATAACTAAAACAGAAAGTTAGGAAAACCCCAGTAATCAATTTTAGTCTGATTGATATTAGCTTGCAACCACACTCTCCATTCTTCCAAATCAGCCATGATGGGGACATCAACATTTGGGAATCTAGACCAAACATTAGCACCTTTTTTCATTTTTGACTTATGTTGCCAACCTTCCCTTGGATTTTAATAAATTCATTTTTGCATCAGATGCCATTTTTTGTTCTTTCACGGGGTGCAAGGAGCTGGAGTCTCTGGGCTTTCGGCAATGAATCTTATTCAAACACATCACATCTTATCCAAACACATCCGAATATATTCCGCTAGCAAACAAATCCGAGCCAACCATTGCCTATTACAATGGAGATGCTGAAATTTACAACATGGATACCACAATGAGATGCTGAGCTTGTTTCGCTCTGCTGAGACAATTTTATCAAGCCACTTTCAAGTTGATCTGTTTTATCAACACAACCTCAAGGACACCATTGGATAAATGGGAAACCATAAATGGGAAAGGGGAGGGCTGGTGTGCGCTCCCTTCTATGCGGCTATAGTGTGCGACATCCGATCGAGCTGTTAGATGTGTTTTTAACGGTCAAATTTCATCTCGGCTTTTGCAAATCCGATCCATCCATTGCCAATATGAAAGTCGAACCGTTGATCAACAACTCGGATGCGCATACCAAGAACGCACACGAGCACCCCGGGTCTGAATGTCGGCTTTTTAATATTGGGCCCGTGTGGATTGAGCTACCATAATGTCCTGGTACAGGAACTGAAGAGTCTGGGCCTCTTGAAAGTTCTACCATCATATATTTTTGCTGAAGTGAATTAGGGATTCCATTTTTCTAAAAGTTTTAAAAAGACTAAAACACGATCAGACAAGTCATCTCCTCGCATACATCAACTACTTTCAGTACTTTTAGTCTTTTTAGCATTTTTAGCAAAAATGGGAAACCACCAAATAGAAAGTCTTCAGTTGTGCAAGACCTTATTCCGGGATTGAATCCACCAATTTATTACCCGTTTTAATCTTCCTGTAGGTGACCAGGGCACTTGGCCCAGTTGGTCGTGTAGCTCCTTCTATAGGGGTGAAGTTAAGTTCGACTCCTTGGAGAGGAGGTCGACCTTTATAACTTACTAACAACTAATTCAACTCTAATGATATATCGATTGGCAAAAAAATCTTCCTGTAGGTGAAAGGTTTCTCCAAAATGATTATGTATTTGCCTCTTCTTCATCATATTTTTTTCACCGTTTAAACCACTTACTTAAAAGTATCTAAACCTACTTGGACCCACTCAATGGTGTGTGGGTCCCACTCCCTTTTTTCCAAAACTTTTTTTGAAAATCCCTACAAAATTTTGAACAAAATCTAATAAATTTTGAAACTCTATATAACATAGGGTCAGCTAGTTATTCAAGTCTTTATGAAGTAGATATACATCAGGTTATCGTCAAGAAACGTAACTATGTGTTATTATATAGTATATACATGAAGTAGATATACATCAGATTGAACTCTATACCATTATACGAATCTAAACATTCGATTTCTTATCACGTTACATTCGGAGGGCTATCCGCACGAAGTGTAATTAAATATTATTATATATATAGTATAGATATTTTCTCAAATCTTATAAAAAAACGAAAAACAAAAGACACAACTACCACAAGCGCGCGTACAGTTGTTGTTCACCGTGGCGTAGCTAGTAAAAGACAATGTCATGTATCATTCAGTCTGATCCTATCAAAGTAACGTACGAAAAATCTATATATAGACCTTTAAATCTTCAAAATCTGCAATTAATGTAGTACAAGGAACACAAGAAATGTACATTTTGACGTTGGGTATTTATTATATATGTTGGAAAATATTGTGACGACGCAAATAACTTTATATATGTAGAAGATTTGACTAAACTTTATATATTGTGATGATGCGTTTATTTATCGGTTCAAAAATGATTGTCATGACGCAGATGTCCATAAGATTCGATTTGTTATCATGACTTATCTATATTTTATATTGCCCGGTTAATTAGAACTTTCTTTTCTACCAAAAAAAAAAGAAGAAGAGAACGTCATGATAATATATTTAGAATATTTTTAGAATATTCTAAAAATTCAACATCTTGAGACATGACACTCTTAGGGTTACAGTGTAGAAAAATCGCTCAACGTTGTTATAAATATAACTATTCATATTATGAATGGATAGATTTTTCTGTTTTTTTAGAGGGAGTAAAAACTTTATTGATAAGAGATATTACAAATTACCGACTTCAAACAAAGACAATTGAAAAGAGATAATAGATACAAGAAAGACAAATAAAACGACCAAATCAAAATAAGGATACACCCATCAATAAATAGATTTTCAGATATCGAGTTTCCCTATAGATTTTCGGTCGAATATCACTTCTTTTACTTGAAAAAAGTTTATTCAATGTCTTAATTACGACAAAGCATCTCAACCCTCAGGGCTCTTCTCATGAAAAAAGTTTTGCAATTATTTTAAACCATAGATAGAAATTTTTTTCAACTGCATTTCTTATCTTCAAAACCAAGAAAATTTAAATAAAAAAATAACAATACAATTGTATATAAGTCTGGAGAATGGCTAAAATACACCCATTAAATGTGTGTATCATATGGACTTATTGTATGGTCCATATATATGCCACCTCATGGCAATCGTAACATTTTCTAGTGTCTCGTAACTTTTATTAAAAACTCGTAACTTTTTAGTAATATAATTCATATCATTTTCTTTATGATTCATAAGATTTTGGTGCGTCTTGTAACTTTTATAAAAAATATCGTAACGTTTTATTCCTAATAGGTAATTGATTGATACCATTTTTAGGAATACCTATTATACACACCCAAATAGGTGTGTATTGAAGCATTTCCGTAAGGGTCTCAGGTTGTTGTTCGCCATAATTAATGTACGTCGTACTACACGCAATTTCACGTTCAGCGACTAATCTGCCATCTTATATATTCACAACCCTTTCACTAATCTAAAGTATTTTCCTTCGAAATCAACAAGACATTTTTTAAGTTAAGCATTTTCTTGGAAAGATTTTCTATCACACAAACATGCCTACACTGAAGTTGAATAATTTTTATATTCAGAAATATTTGAATGTATTTGGCGTTATTTCAAAAGGATTTTGATGGAGCAGATATAGTAAGATTCAATTCTATATCATGAGTATTCTAGATTGTTGGATTGGCCAATTTAAACTTAATTTTTTGAGAAAAACATCGACAAATTCAAGCAATTAAAATTGCACCCTTAGGGCTCTATTCACTGAAAAAAGAAAAAAGCTCTGCGTTACTATATTTAGTTTCGCTCTTACCCGTGCTATGCATGGCAAGATAATAGTAAATATCCTTATTGATTATTTGAGGTTTTTTTTTTTAATACTACTCAACTACACAAAAGCATACACGTAGCCGGGCGGCCCCATATAGGGGTCAAGCGACTCACTGGACTGAAATTTCTTACCGTGTATATATAATTTTGGGTATTTTGCCCCATACCCTATAATTTATTTTCTAATCTTGCCCCAAGTAACAAAAAAATAAATATAACTATGCCCAAATAGTTTTTCCGGATCACCTCCAATCTTTTCTTTTTTTTGGTGGTCCCGAAACTTTTTAACTTTCTCTATGAAGGGTAGCCACACCCAATTATTTTTCTGTTTTGCACCCGTTGCTTTTGCCTTTTAACTAATGAATGCGGTCGGAGAGGAGCCAGAGGAGTGAGAGTTGTCGACGCGTTTTGGGGGTCTGCTATTGCAAGAGGACAATAGGTTGAGACTTGTGTACATTGAGCGAGAGATTTTGATACCATTTCAAATGAGGCTATCATGAATCGGTTTCAAAATATAAAAAACCGTCGGGGAGAGTTGTAAACGATATGATATGTTATGGTTGACATATCACTTTTGTTTATATATATATATATATGATCATGATCTTCTAAGGATCCCTTATTAAAATTTGGTGCAGACCTAGCCTTTCGGATCATTTTTTGCACGATCCAACCGCTCAATGTTTTTTAAAATGCTTTTTAAGGGCCTACGTGAGGATTCGTAAAAAAAAAAAAAACCGGAAGGGCTTGAAATTTTGATTAAACTGCATAAACGCATTTTAAAAACATTGAGGATTCGGATCATCAAAATTTGATCCGGAATGTTGAAAAAAGGCTAGGTCCGCACCAAATTTTAAATAAGGGATCCCTTAGAGATCATGATCCTATATATATATATATATAGGAGCATTTCCTATAAGGGCACCCTTATATAGCTACGGTGAGGATTTTTTGTGTTAAGGGATCAAATTTCGACGATCGAACCGTTAGATGTTTTAAAACGTGTTTTTAAGGTCCTACGAGGATTTGTAAACAAAAAAATACCCGGAAGGGCTTGATCCGAGTAGTTTTCGATAAAAATGTACATATACGTTTTATCGAAAATGCTTGGATCAAGCCCTTACATATATTTTTTTTTCACAAATCCTCGCGTTGACCTTAAAAACACGTTTAAAAACATCTAACGGTTCGGATCGTCAAATTCGATCCCGAACACAAAATCCCGCACCGTTTTAAAAAGTGCCCTTATAGAAATGCTCCCTATATGTATATATATATATATATTAATTATCTTTTGTTAAGTATTATATTGGTTAAGTAAATCCTGCGTCCGGCCCTGCATGTAGCTATCTGTCTTGTGAAATTCAAGTGCTGCTGCTTGTGGTGTTATCATCAGCTGCTACTATCTGTCTTCTGTCATCATCCTTATATTGTTGCTTGTCATGTTGCTGCTTGTGGAGTTTTTTGCTTTTGAATCTAAGGAGTCCAGTAGCTATTTTCCAAGAGTGAGATGCAAGATTAGGATTTTTTTATGCATCTATTGCTATTGTTCATTTTGGTTGTCATCGATCTTGTCAACTTTTTCGGGAGTTTGATTAGCAATTTAGCATATGATTGTCGCGAAGTCGGGTGCTCTCACAATATGATGCTTTCTCTCAAAACTCAGTGCTGTAAAGACATCCCTTTTGAAAGGGATTCACTACAACAAAAATGATAAACTTTTCCTGATCAAAATTAATTTTTGTCTCCTATATGACTATTTTCGTCACTAATATGTTCCATCTACATCTTTTTGGTGACGAAATTATTTTTGTCACTAATATGTTCCCTCCACATCTTTTTGGTGACGAAAATATTTTTTTCGTCACTAATATGCTTCCTCCACATCTTTTTGGTGACGAAAATATTTTTTCGTCACTAATATGCTTCCTCCACATCTTTTTGGTGACGAAAATATTTTTCGTCACTAATATGTTCCCTCCACATCTTTTTGGTGACGAAAATATTTTTTTCGTCACTAATATGTTCCCTCCATTTACTCCACCAAAACTAATTTTCCTTATTTATTTAATCATTTTCGTAAAAATTTGCCTCGATCGGGTTTAGAAAGCTTCTTAATTATCGAGACACAATTTCATTAACAAAAATATTTTTTTTTTTTGTCGATTAATTGTGTAGCGGTAGCTCCCCGTTTAAATAAAATTCTTCTTTGCCGATCAAGAAAAATTGTGCAAATGATAGGATTAATTTTATTTTTTGTATGAAATTAATTATGTACTCTTTAATATGTAAAAGATAGATGGTTTCGATTGAAAAAAATTACTCAAGTGTGGGGTCGAGTCTTGCAATCTAAAAAAATGACCCGACGAACTTGACGCTTGTAAATATGGAGTTTGTAATTACATTTAAAATATATATGTTAGGTTTTAGGGTTTAGGGTTTAGGGTTTTAGGGGTTAGGGTTTAGGGTTTTAGGGTTTAGGGTTTTAGGGGTTTTAGGGGTTAGGTTTACGGTTTACGGTTTTAGGGTTTAGTGATATTAGTAGGGTTTAGTGATATTAAAAGGCTTTTGTTAAAAAGAAAATTTTTTGTGTTAAAAAATAAAAAAATTATTAAAGTAGTGATATTAGTAGGTGTTTGTATAATGGGTGTTCAAATGGGGACTATAAAACAATCGAATAAAAAAAAATTATTTGTATAGTATAAACTTGATTAAAATATTTATTAAAAGGCTTTTGTTAAAAAAGAAAATTTTTGTGTTAAAAATAAAAAAATTATTAAAGTAGTGATATTAGTAGGTGTTTGTATAATGGGTGTTCAAATGGGAGCATAAAACAATGGGAATAAAAAAACTTATTTTTATAGTATAAACTGATTTAAATTTTTTTATTAAAAGACGTTTGTTAAAAAATAAAAAATTTTCTTTCAAAATAAAACATATATATTTAAAAATATATTAGTTGGTGTTTGTATAATGGGTGTTCAAATGGGGAGTGTAAAACAATCGGAATAAAAAAATTATTTGTATAGTATAAAATTAACTTTTAAAAAATTTATTAAAAGGATTTTGTTAAAAAGAAAATTTTTGTGTTAAAAAATAAAAAAAAATTATTAAAGTAGAGATATTAGTAGGTGTTTGTATAAGTATAAAATTTATAAAAGAAATGATATTAGAAGGGGTTTGTATAAGAATAATCCGCATAGTATAAATATTAAAAAGGTGTCTAAATGAAACAAGAGGTTGCCTTTTATTGCATCTTCGATTCCCAGAGGAGCAAAATTTCACAAATTGTTCATTTTGGACACTTGCCACCAGCCGCCACGTCATCCCGACACCCGGCGCCATCTTCCGCCACGTCATAGCCTTCATAAATTTCAGGTTAGTGACGAAAATTTTTGTCACCTAAGTAGTTTCCTTCATCAATTTCTATTCACCGTTAGTGACGAAAGTAGTGAGTGGGTGACAAATAATTTGCAAATTGGTGATGAAAAATTTCACACCAAAATTTAGTATAGGGACTTTCAAATTCAAAACTCAGTGCTGTAAAGACATCCCTTTTGAAAGGGATTTTGGAAGACAAAAAAAAAAAAAAAACTATTTTTCATCAGCAGCGCAGATTGGGTGAGAGACAAAAACCATGCATTTTGTGACGATTTCATTCCTCCAAATACCAAATTTCTTGTAGTGATTTATGGGTAAGACTTGAAAAAAAAAAAAAACATTAGGAGTGCAATTGGGTGGAAAGCCTTTCTCCTACTAGGATGATGACTTGAATAATAAAGGACGCAATTGGAGGATTTTCTCCCGTTAAATTCGAGATCTCTGGATATAATTCAACGAATAATATTCGGTTCTTCTCACAGCTAAATGCCTTCAATTCAAAACAACCAATTACGAACAATTTCAATCCGACAAAGCACTCATAGAAATAGGGCACATACATACAATAGCAAACGAAACAATAAGAAATTAAGAAACAAAGAAAATTCTGCTGACCTACGGGTGTTGTGTTCATGAGAGGGATTGTGATCGTGCCACCATTGGAGGAAGAATTGATTGGGGAACGGAGAAAGAGGAGAGAGAGAGAGAGAGTGAGTGAGAAAGATGATTTGACTTTTTTTTTTTTTTTGCTTTTGTCAAATCAATATTAAAAATAAAATATCTTTATGTTTGATTACATTCCTCGTCCTTTTTCCAAAAAGACAAAATAATGTATTTATGGCTAATTTTTCCTTAAAAATATAAAATAACGATTTAAAAGTGTTTTGAGGTTCATTAATCTTCTAATACAAACGAAGGCACACAAACCAAAGCAGATATCTCGAGCGAATAACTCTTAGGGGGTGTTTGGGAGCCTCATGTTCAGCTTTTCATTTTAACTTTTTGGCTTTTGGTTTTGAATTATGGTCGAATGTATTTTGGATTGGGTATGATTGTTTGGGAGAAATGTGTATAATGCATTTTAAAACAGAGTAGTGTTTGGGAGATATGTTCGCTAGATTCGTAGGTCTTTTTGTTAATCAAAATGGAAAAAGTAAAAATGAGAAGTCAAAAGCTTATCTCAACCTATTTTTCATTCGCTTAGATTGTGTATTTTACAAAACTCATTCTCGATAATGAGTTCTGAGAATTTCTCCCAAACATCCAAAATGAAAAAATGAGAATGTGAAAATAGAAAAAATTGTCTCCCAAACAGATCTTACCGTAACACTTTTGCAAAGATTTCTGTTCGGCAAGATTTTTAATAAAATGAGTCAACTAATATATTTAATATAGGTATGCGCTGTTAATCCAAGTGTCACTATAATCATGGCCGGCTCCGCCATAGTTTACATATAAACATATTTTTTTGACATATTAATGTTTCTATGATATTGCCGGATGAAATCATTCATTAGAGTAAATGAAAAGTCACTTAAATTAAATTAAGTTGTGACTACTTAGTACTATAGCCCAAAATAAAATAAAGTTGGACCGATAAAATTTCAACCAAAAGAAATATCTTCATATCCTATAGGGCGGTAGTGTCTTACAGGGTTATAGTGCACGATCTGGATCGTTCAAAATATTTTCAACGGTTTAGATTTCATACTTTAATTATCTTAATTCTTAAACGTAGGATAATCTGGACCATTGAACATATTTGAACAGTTCTGATCATGCACTATACAACCCAATATGACACTCCTGCTCTACAGGATCCCCGGATAACTACATCTAAGTTACTACTATACATCTGTATATGGAAATGGTGTTTAATTCATAATCAACTTAATCAAAGCTATATATAGCTTTATTCACTCTTTCTTCCTTCTCCTGCATGCTCCATTATTCATCAATAGACATGGATCTGTTCTCCCTCTCCCCTTTGGCTGCTTTACTACTTTGCACATCCCTCACTCTCATCTTTCTCTTCTCTTTCTTCCCATTGAGCAAACACAAATCTCCTAGTACAAATCTTCCCCCAGGAAAAGTGGGATACCCAATGATAGGAGAAACCCTACAATACCTCCTGTTCTTCCGAAAGGGCCATCAGGATAAGTTCATAAGCGAAAGAAGAACAAAGTACTCGTCGGATGTATTCTTAACCTCTTTGTTCGGGCATGACATGTTCTTCTTTTGTGGTCCTGCCGCGAACAAGTTCTTGTTTTCTAACGAGAACAAGTTAGTCGCGTCGTGGTGGCCAAAGGCTATTGATAAGTTGTTTTACTCCGACCCTTCTGTCTCTAGCACTTCCATCGTGGTGAAATCGAAGTTGTCCAGGGAGTTGATTGCGGTGTTTCTTAAGCCGAACACAGTGCAGAGTTTCACGGCTACCATGGATCGGGTAGCGAGGGAGCACATAGAGAAGTACTGGGAACCGAAGGCCGGGGGAGAAGTGGTGGTTTACGAGGGTGCGAAGAAATATACGTTTGAGTTGGCTTGTAAATTGCTGGCAGGAATTGAAGATCCTGAGCATTGGACTGAATTTCATGATAAGTTTGCCAGTGTTTTGGCAGGGATGACGTCTGTCCCCATAGATTTACCAGGTAAGTGCCGTTGAAAACGAAAACATTGTTTCCGTTTATGATGCCATTTTGGCCTTAATCCTTTTAATCCGTTCTTTGATTAATGAAATTTGTTTTCTTTCCACATCCAAAAGATGTTTTAACTTGTACTCTCTCGTCCCAAAAGAAAAAGTCCAATATGAAAGACAGTCTATTATAAAAAGACATGCAATTTTCAAAAATAAAGAATTAGTCCATAAATTTTAAAAATTATTTCTTTGCACCAAATTAGTAAGTTGATTTATACTTGTGTGAAGAAATTTGAAAAATTATGCAGGGAAACACTTTATTCTTCATCCGAAAATAGAACGTCTTTTTCATAGTAGACTAATTTTTGGGACGGAAGGCTATACATGTTTTCCCAGTGTTTATCTAAGTTAAGCCAGAATAAGCAAACAAAGTTTTCTCATGTGATTGATTTGATTTCATAGAGGAGCTAGAAACGAAATCTGCAATCATATACATACATACATACATACATATATATATATATATATATGATTCCCGGATACTCATATATTTTTGACGATCATATGTAAGGTGTTTTCCAAACAAAATCTTCAAAAAAAAATACCGGGAAGGGCTTGATCAATATATATCATGTGATTTTTTTCCCGATTTGATTTCATTGGAACTCGGAAAGCATCAAAACACCGAAAACCCTTCAATCCAAGAATTTTTCATGTATAATATATATATATAATATATATATATATATAATATATAATATATATATATATATATATTATATGCATGTACAAAGTTTTATGGAAAACACCAAAAAAAAAGAAGACATGAATACTTAATCCAAGTAATTTTTCATAAAATTGTATATACCCTTAAAACCATATTTTAAACACATTGAATGGTTTGGATCATTAAAATATGACCGGGAGAGGAGAGGTACTCCGCACCGTAGCAAAGAAAGGTATCCCTCATAGGAACCGGACTATGATCAATCAAGATAACTATTACCCCAAGGTGTTAGCCTAGATGGCAAGGGTGAGTGGACTTACGTGCTCCCTCCCTCCCGTACACACACATCTGTCCATGTTCGAGTCCTGCCAACTACAGGACTGACGAGGCGAGCCTTTTGTCCATCCATCTACTACTGAGATGGTGCTGTGGGGACGGACTTGCCTTTCTAGACAGTAGCTATACCGGACATTCCATAGCGGGTTGCGAACCCATATGATCATGCCCAAAGGGAGTTGCTACGCTAGTCGCCTTTCCCACTCTTTGCGGTTCAAAGAGAACAGAAATCAAGATAACTATCGCATTAACTTGAATTATATATTAACATTTAAAATGCATGTCATGTTGGAGATATGCCTTGAATTTAGACGTTTAAAGAAGCACAGAATTTTGTGGCGAGCAGATTTCAGTTTTGGGGACTGTTTTTAAGTTGCTGAAATTTTAGTCCGGGGGATTTAAGTCCGTCCGAGTTCCGTACGGAATGTGCTAGGCTGCGCGTTTTGTAGGGTTTAACCTAATATTATGTGTTTTCTTATAAATAGGAGCCTTGTGGCCTCCTAGGGTTTTGGACTTCTTGAATGAATCCCTTTGAGGGAGCCCCCATGGGTCTCTCCGTAGTGTGTTAGGGTTTCTTGGTTGTTCCATTGGTTTAGTTTTGAGTTGGGATAGATATCTAGGGTTTGGAGTCATCTCTTTTGTGTATGTGAGACATTGATGCTCTGTCGGTCGCGCCTCAGAGATTTGTTCATAGATATCTATTGGATGCTTCAAGTAGAGTTACGGTTATAGCCGGCTCTTTGTATTTCTCCCCGTTGATAGTGAATCCTCTTGCTCTTTTCCCGTCGACGTACCTCTAGAGCTTCGTGCTTGAGGGGAATCACGTAAATCCTTGTCTCTTATTTTCTTGTTAATTTGGTTATATTCTTTACTTCGAGTTTAGGCACAACATGTCCAATATCATCACAATAGAATTTTCTTGGGTCCCATCCTCCTCACATAAGGATCACCCGGGAGGAATATTGCATGAAAGGATATATCATGCATGTGAGAGGATCCATTCTTATCATAACATACACTCTATGATTGACAGAAAGTCTAGGTGCCCAGAAATGGCACCTAGAATTTACCGAGAAAGTGAAAAGCAATGGTCCAGATTCATGATTTTTAAATTCTGGGTGTGTTTTCTGAATATGTAGTAGTGGCGTTATTCTGTGCACCTGTCGATTTAAATTGCTTTTTGTGATAGGAACAACGTTTAGAAAGGCCATAAAAGATGCTAGATTCGTCAGCGAAAAACTTGTGTCTATCGTCCAAGAGAGAAAAGCAATGCTCGAGAAGGAAGAAAATTCGACCATCCCTGACCTAGTTTCAGGCTATCTTCTCACTCCAGATGAGAATGGAAAATTCAGGACCGTCGAAGACACTGCTGAGAAGATCATGGGCATAATGATCGGTGGCTTTGAAACTACATCCATGGCACTCACCTACACTATCAAAAATCTGGCAGAGCTTCCCCATATTTATCGAGAGGTCTACAAAGGTACTATATGAAGATTCGAGCTTCCTCATGTATCATTTGCTTTCAAACCCATATGTAAGTGAGAATAGCTACAATACACACCTATTCGTCTATATAAATATGTTTTTTATTTGTGTATTTGCAGAAGTAATGGAGATCGCAAAGGCCAAAGGGCCAGGAGAGCTGTTAAATTGGAGTGACATTCAAAAAAATGAGGTATACTTGGAATGTAGTATGTGAGGTTATGAGGCTAGCACCCCCTGCACAAATATCTTTCAAAGAGGCTTTAACCGACTTCACTTTTGATGGTTATACAATACCCAAGGAGTCTAAGGTAAGCTTGTTTGTTTGTTCGTTTA
This sequence comes from Vaccinium myrtillus, assembly GCA_016920895.1. Classification (NCBI taxonomy): domain Eukaryota; kingdom Viridiplantae; phylum Streptophyta; class Magnoliopsida; order Ericales; family Ericaceae; genus Vaccinium; species Vaccinium myrtillus. Next base: position 8,604 of record JADGMU010000132.1, on the reverse strand, counting down.
GCTCTACATATCTTGCTAGAATAATAAGTGTTTCCTTTGTCCCAGAATGTTTGTCCTGTTTGGATTTCAACTCAATTTTTAACTATTTATATCTTTTAATCTATAATATTTTTTGAGATTTTAAAAAACTTGAAAAAAAAAAAAAAACTATGTGAGGTCTATATATATAGTCAAAGGAAGAAAACATGGAACAAAAACTTAAAATGCAAGGTCTAAAATCTAAATAATACATTTGGGCTTGCTCCACTAACTTTAGCTTATTGGTTTTTTTTTTTTGGCTTTTGGGGTTGATGTATATAAGGAGAATTACCTCTCTCGTAAAACTTAAAAAACCAAAAAAAAAAAAAGTCAAAAAGCCAATAAGCTAAAGTTCTGTATTCCAAATTAAAGAATCTAAAAAGCCAATAAGCTAAAGTTCTGTAGGAATCCAGTCACTTTAAGATGACTCTAATGTTCTGTATTCCAAATTTAAGAATTTAGTTTATGTGGGTGAATTTTCTACTGTTAAAATTCCATTCAATTTGCTGTTCTTGTAGGTCTGTTGGAGTTTTCACTCAACTCACAAAGATCCTGCCTACTTCCCGAATCCGGAGAAATTTGATCCGAATAGGTTTGAAGGAAACGGACCTGCGCCATATACATTCGTACCTTTCGGCGGAGGGCAACGGATGTGCCCTGGGAAAGAGTATGCTCGGATAGAGATACTTGCGTTTATCTATAATTTGGTGAAGAAGTTCCACTGGAAGAAATTAATACCAAATGATAAGATAATTTTTAAGTCCCCTGAAAGAGGTCTTCCGATTTGTCTCAAGCCTCATGAAACCTAGCACTTAGGAGCTAATAGTATTTATGTACAAGCATTATGTTGTTGTACTGTTTGTGAGAGTTCTTAATTTACTCCATTGGATATGTTCCCATGATCACTGAATGTGGCAAAGTATACTGTAATTGGAACCATGTCAAGTGTGCTTAAATCACGAAACTATCATTTGGCCTATTGTACAAATTATATATCTTTAATTTTTATCTGTCTTTCTTTTTTTTACCTTCACTTCTATAGGTACAAAAAATGTTTTTGTTTTTTCGATCAACAAAAGAAATTCATTAATATTTGAAAAATTAGATAATTTTTCTTAAGATAATTACAAGAGAGAGTTAACTAGGCCTCATGTACAAAAAAGATAATTATGATTCCATCCTATGAGATTTAGATATTTATGATTACATCTTGAAATTCAAATAAACCCCAAAACACCCTTTCTCTCTCCTAATTTTCCTAATATTTCTGTCCCGATTTTTCTAATAATTCTCTCTCCTAATTTCCTAACATTTCTCTCTCCTAATCTTTCCTAATTTATCTCAATCTCTCTCTCGGTCTCTCCTATCTTGAAAAATCTTTCTTTTCTAATCTTATAATTCTGTCTCCTAATTTTTTCACACCTAAAATCTCAGAACCAAAATGAAAAAAAAAAAACAATCATGACATTTTGACCTAAAAAATAATCATAACATGATACATTTATGAATAACAGTATAATACAAGTGTAAATAAATGAACTAAGGAGCATGACACATTAATGCACCATAAGAAATAGATATATGTAGTCCACGTATAAAAGTTAGATTGATATTTAAAATAAAAAAACCATAAAAACATGGTAGATTAATGCACTACAAAAAAATCATAAAAAAACCATGAATCATATGCATAGATTAATGCACCATAAAACCACAACCCAAGCCAAAACCATGATGAATACTATGTAAAAAATCATGGGTAACGAATACACCATGAAACCTGGAATCAACTCTACAAACTAATACTCCATTTTCAATGTACGATTCAGCAAACATGGTAAACGAAGAAACCATGATCACTCCTAAAAACATGCAAAACCCACATATCCAAAACAAATCTTACAAAAACATTGAAAATATAAATCCATTCAAAAAAATAAAAAATACCGAGATTAACAAGATTTGGAACTGACCACCACTATTTGAATTGAAAAAAAAAGAGCACGAAACAAGTAAGCCTAATGGATTACACCAATCGTGACATGATTATACCATGGATGCAACATGAGTGGCGACCAATCCTTTGCCCTGTAACCATCACAATCTAGATAGAGAGGGAGATGAATTTATGGTTCTTTGAAAATAATAGTGGAGAGAGAGAGAGAGAGAGAGAGAGAGAGAGAGAGCATTTATGGTATTGACTTGAAAAGGGAATAAGATGAGTAACTGATTCCCATTAAAAGGGAATATATTATGTTGATGGAAAAGGGAATAAGATGATTAATTATTAATATACAACTAAAATACTATGATTAAAAGTCTATTAATATAATTAATAAAAAACGGGCCTTTACACACCAACTTTGTTCGGTTCAATCAATCTAAAATCAAATGGTTTGGTTTGGTTTGGTTTTTTAATTGTGTTGTTTGGTCACGGTTTCAAAAAATTATAAACGGTTTTCAAATGTTTGGAATGTGGATTTATATTAACGGTTCGATTCAAATTCTACTCGATCCGAACTATATATATGTATTATGTATACATATATTAGATGCACCAAATAAACGGACGCGGGGGGTGCTGCGCGGCAGCGCTGTGCGTCAAAAACGGCGTCGTTTTGACGCATTTTTGGTCCCCCAAATTCGGGCCGGGAAGGGCTCCGTTTGGACGCCTAACAATATGTTTTCCTTTGGCGCCAAAACTCTAAAACCCTAAACCACGACTACTTTTCCCCATTTTGCCTCCCAATTTTTCCTCCTCTCTCTCTCACAATCCACCACTGCTGAAGGTTAAATCGGCTTCGTCCATCAACGATTTCTGCTGCTAATCAAAAGGTATGGTTTTTCTTCTTTTCTCTCCTTCTCTCTCCCTCTCCTACGCCCATTTTTTAATGTGCTTAACATGTCAAGCTTTTGTTCATTACTTGATCATGCACGGTGATCAACGTTATATTACTTGATTACTTGATTAGATGAGATACTAAACTCCAAACTTTTACTTGATGCAGATTCCTTGGGCTGTTAATGTTGGAAGAGAACTCCATGGGAAGATTGGTGCTAAGACTTGTTCTTTTTGTGACCATGTCCCATTTTTTTTTGTTCTTTTTGCAACTTCCAACTATGAACACAAGGAATGAACACGAACAAGTTTTTCATTTCTTCCGAACGAGTTTTTTTATTTTATTTCAAACATAAGAAACATAAAAAATAACCAAGTCAAGAAACTTAAACATCCCTAAAACAATTTCGCATTCTACCGAAAAGGTATTTCAAAAAAGAATGTCTAATGGTAAATCCTTGCACATTCAAGTCAATATGGATTGATCGCTCCATGAGAATGTGGACTGACTAAAGCTTCAAGAAACTCCTCATCATCGAACATTGACTCAGCCTCCATGGGAATGTGGATTGATCGCTCAAATGCCATCTAATTTAAAAAAAAATCGCCAATTGTATAAAATGTAAAATTTTAACTTACCAATTGGAACCAAACAATAATTGAAAGTTAAGTATAGTAAAGACCTCTGAAACTTGTGTACTGCAAGATGCTTGACTTTGCAAATGCGCCATTTGTCGATAATAGGGTGTTTCGCCATCCTATTATCAAAGTAACATATTATCAGGGGTAACATGCCATTGTTTCTTTCAAATATATGGACATAACAAATATTAAAATTGTACCGTTGGTTGGGTTGAAGATGGATTTTGAAAAATTATCTCGGAGTCGGATCCTTCAAGGCCCTAAGAAAATTGTGAAACCTTTGTAAGTATATTACACGAGCTAAAGACTACAAAAGAATATTGCTCAAAGTAAAGACTAACAAAATTGATATGTAATTATAAAAACATGAAATTAATACCTGACTAAAGGGAGATCTTGGAACATTTTTTCCCCTCTTTGTAACCTTCTCATGCCAAGCCTTTTGTCTTCTAGCACCCTTGACTCCACGGTTAGTCACTTTCTTTTTCAAGCCCTTTGCTTTTTTGACCTTAGGATCGATCAAATCTAATCCCTTGTCAATGTTGGGACACTCGGGACCACTACTTGAAGCACCAAAGCCATGTTTGGAAAGAAATATATCGTCTACTTGTGCACACAAAAGCGTCATAGTATCCTCCACCAACTTATATGCTTCATCATCTTCGGATGCCTGAGCCACTAATGTCACCGCTTTAGGACAAAGATGTCTATACTGTGCCGATATTACCAACTTCCGATCATTCTCATCCACCATAACTTCTTTTCCCTTGGATGAACAACTCTTTGCATCTAGCCTCCATCGGCCTAATATGTATTTCTCGGGTATTTCCATGACATTCATTTGCGATAGCACTTTGATTGCATGACCACATAAAATTCCAAAGCTCTCAAATTTTTGACAACTACAACTAACTTCCGTAAGAGTTTTAACTCCTAATGCATTGAGTTCCACCCTACCCAACACTTTATACTCTCTTTCTTGTCCATGCCTTTGAACCACAAATCCAAGAGAAATGTCAAATTGTTTGTGGAACAAGTCAAAGAGATGAGGAGTGTAAAATTTTGCAGCATGACGTAACATCGGACAATTAAGAAAGTTTATTTTAACCATCTTTTCTCTAGAGTCAAATTTCGCTTGTATTTCTTTATACCGCTTCTCCAAAACAACATGATCAAAAAATGTAAAAAATAGACCAAGGTTATTGTCACACTTCAAGTGTCTCTTTATTTGGGCATTCAAGCTCTCACTAAGTTGAGTGCTTCTCATCCCCGCATTGAAAGACCACTTCATGTGCACATGGGCCCACTTCTCTTGAAGCTCCAAAGTAAAGAAAATAAGGTAATGAAGGCTTATTAATCACAAACAATGGACCTATTATATTAATGTGAATGTGACCGACAAAAGTTATAGTAAACCCTATCAGTGTGTTATGGGCTACATTTAAAAATCCTATAATAGTATAAATATAACAGTTTTCTCATTTTGTAAAGCATAATCAAGTAATAGTTTGGAGTTTAGTATCTCATCTAATCAAGTAATCAAGTAATATAACGTTGATCACCGTGCATGATCAAGTAATGAACAAAAGCTTGACATGTTAAGCACATTAAAAAATGGGCGTAGGAGAGGGAGAGAGAAGGAGAGAAAAGAAGAAAAACCATACCTTTTGATTAGCAGCAGAAATCGTTGATGGACGAAGCCGATTTAACCTTCAGCAGTGGTGGATTGTGAGCAGCAGAGGAGGAAAAATTGGGAGGCAAAATGGGGGAAAAGTAGTCGTGGTTTAGGGTTTTAGCAGTTTTTGGCACCAAAGGAAAAAACAGATTGTTAGGCGTCCAAACGGAGCCCTTCCCAGCCGAATTTGGGGACCAAAAAATGCGTCAAAACGACGCCGTTTTGACGCACAGCGCGCTGCACAGCGCTGCCCGTGCAGCACCCCCCCGCGTCCCAAATAAACATAGGCTCAACAATAGTCAATTAAATTTCTAATCTAATACACCATTCAACCGCCTTATTCTTTCTCTACCAAGACATCATCCTAAATTTCTGTACGTGAAAACCTAGCGTAAATGCATAATAAACAAAAATATATCCATCTCTCTGCCCCAACCAACAATAAGCCCTCTTTTGTTAGCCACTATCTTCTCCGTCAATAGTTTTCACCTTGCTATATTCTATACATACTAGTAGGTTTAGTTTTGACATATAAATTTTAAATAATTTATTTCAATTTCAAGTGAATTGTGATTCAAAACCGAAACCGAACCATAATTTAATTGTTTGAATTCGTTTGGTTTCCATGAATATTATTATGTTTCGTTTGGTTCTCTAGCTTCTCAATCCATGTATTGATTTGATTCTTAGTTTACTATAAAACCGAACCATTCGGGTTCATTCTTGCCTCTAACTGTTTGGAAAAATAAAGGGTAAATTTCATTGACACACCTAGGGTTTGCATAATGTATAGATTTTCCTTATAGGTATGAAAATTGATTTTTGCCTCCCTAAGGTTTGCATTAGAATTTCAATTACCTCCTGAGGTTTGCATTAACAAATTAATTTAACCCTCAATAACCTTATATGTGTCTTCTAGTCCTATAACATAATTTACTCATATGACTTTGTACACATACTATTAGCTATATCTATGTTCACAACCTTTGTTGCTTTAACTCTTCTATTTTCAGCGAAGTATTTGGATCATTGTTAAATTACTTTGTATATTAGGACGGTAAAACATTAGAGTAACATTTCAAAGCAATTCAAATTGTTCAAAACATGTAACAAATACTAGATTAGTTGGTAGTGACTGTTGGGGGTTTGTGCCAAAAATTAATATTGACCCAATAAATCAAATTAAACCATAATCAAACCATGAACACATAAGATTTTTACGTGGTTTGGATAAATTTGGTTTTTAGCCAAATTTCCTACTCCATGGGCATCCATTAATCATCCATTAATCATTAATAAATCTCAATATATTATATGTATCCAATTACAAATATCGATCAAGTAAATCATTCAAGTCCTCTGCAGGATATATATAACACAATTATCTAAAAAAAAATGAATTACGCAAATATGGAACAACTCATAGATGTGGAAACCTTGCTTTCTTTAAGGAATTCAAAGTCCATCTCACCCTTGCAATGTGCTAAAACCTATATAAAAACAAATCTATGGAGAACCACTATCCTTAAGCCGAACACCCCATGGCCGGGGTCTCCCCAAGAATATGCAACAACTCAACTAAAAAAACAATAAGTCATATTGGATTTTTTCTCGAACAAAATTGAGATGGACAAGTAAGTTGAACCCAAAGCTCCACCACATAAACACCCTTGCAATTTAGGAGAACCTTAATCATAGCCTTAGGCCCTTAAATATGTCTTGCTTCTGAATACAAGAAGATAACATATGCATGCATATATAGAAGATGAGTATAGAAAATAGGGAAGGGTGACAACTCACCCCTTTGATTCCCTTCCAACTCAAGTGATAAGGCTATACTTTGCCTTGAAGGAAAAGATAAGGCCTAGGAATGAAAGCCTTCCAAGTTCTTCACAAAAAGACTTATAAGCATCAATAATGTATGAGACAATTACTCTATTACTTTGCCTCCAAGAATGGAATATACCAGCTCATATACTAAGTTAACAATAGATTACTATTTTCAAATAAGAGTTGAACTAATTAAAAATCACGTTTTTTAATAGTAAAATACTCAAAGTTCCAACAGTTACATGAAATTGATGTTTAGAGGCACAAAAATGAATAACAGAATAATACAAATATTAGTATTTTGATTTTATTTTTACACCAAAAAAAAAATTAAAGTATTAAAGTATACTTCTCCGTCCCATAAAATTTGTCCGGCACGGAGTCCAAGGATACTCCCTCCGTCCCATAAACTATTAACAGGGATGAATTTGTTAGTTAACAGTAAAACTAATAATTGATTGGGATAATTGAAATGCTAATACAAACCAAGGGGAGGAGAAAATCATTTCCCCCCTCAAGGTAGAATCTGTACATAATGAAGACCTCATGGAGTGTCTGTCAAATTTACCCAATATAGCGCATATGTAATCCCAAAGAAAGACAACGATGAAATCCGGACTCGCACCGGGTACATCCGATTCGACTCACCGAGTCAACCACCGAGTTGTAACAAAATGCACCGAGTTAGACCGAGGTTGACAAACCGCCGCTTCTCCGGGATGAGGCCAAGTTCCCGGTCCGGCCGCCTACGGATCGAGGACTTTATTGCGTCGGGGGCCAAAGCACCCATGTTTCAACCCAAAGTCAGATCTCGACCGAGGTGGTGGTTATGGTGACTGGCGGAGTGAGGAGGTTGAAGAGGGATTCCATGGATGGAGGTGGAGGAGTCGGGCCGGAGCAAAACGGCGATGGGTGGAAAGACGGCGGCAAAGGGGGAAACCGGTGGGGATGGGGTGCGGGGGCAAAGAACCCCCACCCCAAAGGACTGAAGGAAGAAGGCGAGAAAAGGGAGTGAGGCAGTGGGTCGACAAATGGAAAGAAGGGAGGCCGGAGGGGAAGTAGCCGGCAAAGAAGGGATAAAAACCCTAGGGGATTCTAATTTTTAGAGAGAGAATCTCTGGGCAATAGTAGGCCCCAACCCTGGCCCAAAAAAATGAAACTGCATTTTATCACTTTACTCGGTCTCTCTCCTCACCCATTAATTAACCGATTTATGTTTTTTTTAAAACTTTATTAAAGTAAATAAAACGCGTGTTTTTTAACTTTATTCTCAAAGTAAGTGAAAAACGTATTTCGTTTCACGCTTTCACTCATTAAGATAGATTAAAGTAAATAAAACGCGTGTTTTTTAACTTTATTCTCAAAGTAAGTGAAAACGTATTTCCGCTTTCACGCTTTCACTCAGTTAAGATAGATTAACTTAAAAATGAAATTAATCTTAATTCGACTTGAAAACGTGATTGACAAACACGCTTTCTAAAAAACGTGTTTTGTAACACGCTTTTAGTGTTTTGTTCAGCTCTGGCCTTGCCTCTGTCTGGAGATGAGGAACTCTACAGGGTGCTCCGGAAAAGAAAGAAATACAGGGAAAGTAGAAGAG